>BRYE01000027.1:2435837-2440837 GCA_030159115.1 Actinidia arguta var. hypoleuca
TTTGGCATTCAAAAGCAAAAAATAGTTGCTTGTGATTGTAAATGCACCCCAAAACTTTATCGGTTCTTTTTATTTTTTTCATGGGATATTTTTCTCGTTTTCTTTCTCCTTTTCGTACAATTTCTCCATTGGAGCTGTGCAATCAAGAAATGAACTAAAAGTTGATTGTGCCCGAGTTTGGAAAAAGATGAGAGTGTGGTAGGCATCCCATAGCACTGCCAATGCAAGCAAAACACGTTCCTCGATCGGTGACTGCTAGGATTTTGAATTGTAATTCTTTTTTTATAATTATATATTGGTATGCAACTTATAGATGTCCCACAAAGCTCATCCAAGCTTTGTTTACTAACTCAAGGTATTCCTGGATTTTATCAGACCTGAGGCTGAGGTGTTGTCGAATGTCTACTATTCCAAGATATTAAAAATTAAACAAACACCCACAATTGTAGATTCGATAAAAGCAAATACACATCCATCCATACATGACTCTCAATGGGTAAAACTAGAAAGCGAATAAAATCAGTGTGATTCTAATGCAAGTGGAAAACCACAACAAATGGAACTACCAAAGTTGTAAATTGAGTGTGGACCATTACCGTATTGTAGAATGGTTTCGTAATAAAATTATATATAGGGGGCCAAAATGTCAATTATGCGTTATTTTTTACATTAAATAAAAAAAGAAGAAGAAGAAGTAATTAATCACTATCCCAGCCCTAAATCGGGTACGAAACGGGTAAACCATCAGAAGACATCTGGGTCCATTCCTTCATATATGTGGTGGCTGTGCCGGCAACCCACCGCCGTTATACTTTCGTCGCATCGCATCGACGGAGTTCGGTATCGAGGTCAGTCCTCATCTCCTCTTATTTCCGATGTCAATCACGCCTTCATCCTCTATCTTTTGATTGGAAGGCCAGCTTGGCTCAAGAGTTGACGCCAAAATTTTGGAAGCCACTGTGGCATTATTTTATGTCATGCAGGCTAATGATCTCCTCTAGAGGAATTTAAAAATATAACAGATTCGATCAAATTTAAAGAAAAATAGTCACGACAAACACAAAATCTTTGTTTTTCAATAGAAAACATAGACTTCTGCATAGAATAATGGAATCATGGATACGAAGCAGACAGCTTCAGATAAAGATCAGCAACACCTCATGTTCTATGGACCATTTGGAAGGCTAGGAATGACTTGGTGTTTCATGAGGTACGACTCCTACCAGATCTGGCTCTTTTTGTGGACCTAATGAAATGCAGATGTGCTTATTGGGTCAAGGCCTCTTTCGACATCAAGGAGTACTCGTCAGTGATTTCATGAGAAGTTTTAAGGAAGTTACGTGTCTGAATGCTAAAAGATTGTGATGTGAGTCATTGAAACTCAAATACACGAAAAAACTAAAACAAATATAGATATGCATAGTAAGTGGTAAATTGTAATTGTGCTGAACTTTTGAAGGCAAGTATGCTGATTCTGAGGTTTAAGAGTTTTTAGCTCTTGCATCATAATGCCTGCTGACTAATTTTCCAGAAGAAATTTCCAGCATGCATCTATATGAAACATGTAGAAATATTATTATTTTCCGAAACATTTAAAGTTTTACGATCAAAGGCTTTGTAAGCGCTAACCATTGGGTCTGTTGGCTTTCTGGGAATATAACTAGAACTTGCCTTATTGCGAAATATAAATTCAAGCAACTAAAACTGCAGTTGAAGAACTAACTGACGTTTAGTAATCGTAGAAAATTCTTTGGGAGAGGAACTGTAGCCTTAAATCTCATAAGATGAAGTGGTTCATCCATCGGTGTGGCGCAGGGGATAAAATTTTCATGGCATAAAACAATACTTAGCTAATTTGGAATGACAAGGAAAAATGATCACCCTATTGTTTTAATATAGGCATTCGTCTGTTTACCGTAGGAATAGGAATTGAGTTCTACATTCTTTTACAAAATTTGTCCGTTCTTAAACTTGCACTCATACACTTGGTTTTGAGTCAACGAATCAGTTGTTCAATGACTGTCCATGGATCACATCACGATCGCATGCTCTGCCTATATGCCTTGTGGAAAAAAAAAACACCCACCATGCTTGATTCGAACAAAACAGAGACACCCATATCAGGGAGTGTGGACCATTGCCATTGGGTTAGAGGTGTCAAACGTGTCCGTGCCGTGCCGTGTCACTTTTCTTCCGGGTCATGCCAGGCCCATTTACTTAATCGTGTCTTTTTTAATTGTGCTGTACCATTTTAAATCGTGTCGTGCCGTGCCATGTCGGCCCGCATACTTAATCATGCCGTGCCGGCCGGCTAACTTAGTTGTGTGACTTATGTCGTGCTGTGCTGGCCTGCTAAATTAGTCGTATGACTCGTGTCGTGCCGTACCTGTATTTTAATCGTGTTGTATCATGTTGTGCCCGTATTTTAATTGTATCGTGTCGTATTCGTTTGTTAATCAAAAGCACAATTATAGTAGTTTTGTGCTCAAAGACAACACACAAGAACTATCCAGATTTATAAATATTTTGACACTAAAAGGGTATTTTCCATGAAAATCATAATTTGAGAATGTAGGCTTAGCGGCTTGATTGGGTATGAAATTATATACATGGGAGCAGAATGTAGGAAAGAATAGTCAAATACCCGTTATTTTAGAGCGAACGAATCAGAGCATTCCATCACTCGTTGTCATTGAATCAAACAACTTGAAAATTCTGAAAAGCTTTTTCAGTGGAAGATCCAAAGTCTTGCGAAGAAGATGGAAGGAAAATTCGTAGGGAAGACCGAGGAGCGTACGTTTGGTGAGTTGGAATTGCATTGTGATTTTAACGTTTGGTTTGTTAAAAATATCAAAATTAGAATTCCAAATGGAATTATCAATTCTTTCATTTTAAGAAACGATGATTTTCTAATTTTTTTGAAAGAAATAATTATTCTATTCCTATCGTCATTCTCATAACCAAAATACCCACAAATTCACCACCCACTACCAATTTTTTTCGGTTTTACAATTTTTGATTTTAGATTTAAAAAAAAAAGTTTTTTTTTTCAGAAATTAAAACTGTTTCTTTTTCTTTTTAGAAACAAAACTGTTTTTCTGGAAAACCGTATGTAGATTAAAAAAACGATTTTTTTTACAAAATAAAACCGTTTTTTTAATTTTAAAAACAAAACTGTTTTCAGATTAAAAAAAACTGTTTTTTTTTTCTGCAGTGCACTAAAATCTTTTTTCAGAAAATAGAACAGCAACTTTTTTGGGGGGAAAACATTTTTTCGGAAAAAAAACAGTTTCGCAGAAAACAGAAACTGTAAAATAAAAAATAGTAATTTCCAAATGAAAACTGAAACAATTTCTTCAGTATGAAAAAAATAAAACTCAAACAGAACAGATCCCCCACCCCAAAAAAAAAATCCAGCAACTATTTAATGCAGAAAACAAAAATCTGAAATCAGAAAAAAAAAATTAAATAAATAAAAACTTGATAATAGTTTGTTTGTTTTTTGAAAAAATAAAAATTTTAAACAGAAGCAAAACAAAACCTGAAATAGTTTTTTTTTTATATACTCCGAAAACAAAAATTGAAGAACATTCCAAGATTATTCTATCTCATTTTAATTCAAATTTATTATTGCCTTCATTAACCAAACCCAACTTACAAGTTATCGAGTCCATGGTTTGACGCCCTATGCCGGGGTCAAGAAGTCGGACACATAATTTATTATTTCCTTAAATTTATTATTGCCTCTTATTTAATGCCCACTGTTTTTGACTCTCTTAGCTTGAATATGTACAAATATACTTGAAACCTTTCTAAATGCTTGTGATTGATTAGATAAATTTTCGAATTACATTTAAGGCGACGTATCACAAAATCTTGCCAATTACATACCTTTTCAACGCGTTAAAAAGTCGGACCCAAATTCTCCTCAGCTACATTTGATGAGGACGAGTGAGAGTGAGAGTGAGAGTGAGAGTGAGAGGACCCATGGCTTGACTCCCTATGCCGGGGTCAAGAAGTCGGACACATAATATTTTAAAAAGCCAATGGAGCTACAACATTCATACATACCTCAATCATGAAATTTGCGTTCGATATATTTAGTTGGACATTCACCTAAAAAAAATATTTTAGATTTCAAAATAACCATACGCATAAAACTATTATATTATGTATGAAATATTTTAATGTACCTTGTAAATATTTTTATTCCAAGAAAATAGAAGAAATGTATTAAGGAATATAAATATATTGGTGTACTTCCCGTGTCCTTGAAAAAAAATTAGATGAATCCGACACCTAGTTACATATCCACACCTGACATCTGCACCCGAATTCATGTAACATAGCTCTCAATTGTATAATTGTGTTTAGAAATTCGTCTGTTTCAAGATTCTCACCCCACCATATAGATTAGAGAGCATCGAGACAAAGAAACATAGATTTTTATTTAGAAAGTGTATCGTACTAAATAATGATACCAGAGTAATATAACATTTGTTGAATTTTCTTACTCACTTCCTAATATGGCCGGAACAAAATTACTCTTTAAGTCCTTTTATTGATGCAGAACTTGCATACACCATGTCGGTGGCCAAAACGTGTGATGTTTATACCCTTGGGGTTGTGGTTCTAGAAATGCTAATGGGAAGGCATCCATGAGAACTCCTCTCGTCAATTGCATCATCATCATTGTTGTGGTAGAAATCTAGAATGAGCAATTAACAGTTAGAATTGCTTGAGAAGTTCGGTGCTGATTTGGCGACCTGCGCAAGGAAACAAATGTTACCGGACAGGGCGAGGTTGCTAAAACCCTCTCCGGCGTGGAGATAAGACCGAGATGAATTGGCTAGACAAAGCTTAACAGAGATACTGTATGGTTATAGCTCAAATGTGAGAATGTAATTATCCCTTTCTGGTGGATGGTGAGCAGCCTTTTATAAATGGAGAATTTACAGTCATGTGAGAAAATCACGGCGTAAGCACCGGACGACCGAATA
>BRYE01000027.1:2458337-2465837 GCA_030159115.1 Actinidia arguta var. hypoleuca
ATCGTCACCTCGATCAAACTCGGGATTTGGTTTGACCTCGGCTTTCTCGGCTCGAGACGTCTCTTCGTCGATGAACTATTTCAGGTGTCCTTCTCGGACCAGTTGATCCAGGAAAGCCTTTAGAGCTCGATAGTTTTCCGTCTTGTGTCCTTTATCATCGTGGTAAGAACATTTTGAACGCTAGTTATGCCTCTTGGGATCGTCTCCCATTGATTCGGGCTTCCTAAAGTATGGCTTGCCTTGGATCCGGGCAAGGATTTTATAAATTGGCTCCTTGAAACCACGTTAACACCCTACCTTACTCGACTTTCGTAATCAACGGAGCTCTCCTTTCACTTCTTGAATGGGTTCTCCGTTCTATTGGATGTACCCGTAGCCTTTTCTACCTGTTTGACGTTGTCTTCCAACCGGGTGGACATTTCGACCCTGAACATGAGGTCTCGTAGGTCGATTGGGTGGTCGAGCATTAGGTTTTCCCAAACTTTTTCTCCGGGGGTTAGCCCGATCTTGTAGCTTGTGACTGCCAACTCCTCATAGCATTCCTCTATCTCATTGTACGTTTCTCAGTAGTGTTTGTTGTAGTTTCTGATTGACTCGTTCTTACCCTTCCTCAGTGTCAAGAGTGACTCGACGCCTTTAGGAGTTTTTGTGTTGATTACGAACAGAGCCACGAACGAATCGATGAGCTGATAAAAGTTTTCAATAGATCCTGTAGGTAGATTATCAAACCACTTCAGCTCGAGGTCTACCAAGCTTGATGGAAACACCTGGCACATCAAGGCATCCATATGATTCCATAGGGCCATCATTTGCCTGACGTGATTGACGTTGGATCTCGGATCCGACTTCCTATCATATAGAGTAAACCTCGGCGGAGTGAACTTTTCAGGTTGATCCATCCTAGGGATGGCAATTACCCCGAAATAATCGAGTCCCCGCCCCGCCCTGACCCTAATAGGGCGGGTTATGGAGGGAAAATTAAAACCCGGGGCTGGTTCGGGTTTGAGTCCCGAACCCGCCTGATTAACTAGAATTTGACAAAATTATCATTTTTTTTAATTATACCATAATATTATATATATATATATATATATATATATAATGATATTTTTTTATACCATTTATATAAAATATATATATAATAATAAAAAAATTAAACGGGGTGGGGCGAGGCGGGGCGGGGTAGGGGCGAGCGGGGCGGGTATGGGATATCCTGTCCCAACCCATCACGGGTTTGGGAGGGGGGTGGGGGAGGGGGAGGGTTTTCTTAATCGGGTCAGGGTCGGGTTGGGACGAACCCGTCCCAAACCCGCCCCGTTGCCATCCCTAATCCATCCCCTCAATCTCATGAGAAAACAAAGTCTTATATCTCGGGATGGGGTCCCTTCACACCGATATATTAGCTTTGGAAACTGAATCGGCGGGAACAATGGTTCTGACTTATGCCATGGTTGCTCAGTTGTTGAGTTTTTCTCGTAGATCCCTTCCTCGATTTCTTTTGGCGTTGAATTTTTCCTGAAGGTCCACGCTAGACTGAGCTTGGTGTGGTGATACCCTTCGCTTGCTCGACACCACAGATTTACCATATTCCTGGCTTTCCACATCAACGTGCGATTTATGTCGCTTTTCCTTTCTAGACTCTCGCGATGGATCTCTCTAGACTCCAGACCTTGCTCTGGAAGGTCCTTCTCCATCAACTAGTGGTGGTTTCATTAATAGATTCTCTACCATAATTTGCATCATCTCAGCCAGTTATGCCTGTAGGCGTTTAATGGTAAGGTCCTAACAATCTTCACCTTCGAGAAGCAACCAACTTGGCCTTTGCTTCGAGGTGACCTTTGCCGTCCTCTGGGCATCGGCCAATAGTTTAGTCCCTCTGTCCCCAAGAGTCCTAGGAGCATGAGAGGGTTCCCCTCGAGTTTCATGGCTTTCGGAACAGTTATCGTTTTGTGATGCCATGTAATATGACCTTGTAAAATGTCTATAATAGATTTTTCATAGACAACGCCAATTGTGGGGTTCTTGTGAGAGAGATGATAGACGAAAAATCAAGAATAGACACCTACGGGGGCCCTGCGATGGTAATGAAGACTGACACCAGTTGGTAGCTCGACAGCACCCTAGCTGCAGCACAAAAATGATAAGTCGGGCCGCCGGAGCTGTTTCTGAAAAATCGCTCTCCGATGGTCAAGTTAGATGACCGAAATAAACGTATGTAGAGAGAGAAAGTGTGTATATATTTTTCTAGCATAAAATTGCATACCTTCGTGAGAACAACAATTCTCCTCTTATAGTCTAGCTCGGCGTGTGCCTTGACGCTCTAGCTGTCTTGTCGCCCGATAGACTCGAGCTCGACGTTCACTCATGCACGTCGTCCGCTGTGTCAATGAGTAGGCGACTAACCCAGTCATGCCCCTACGGTCTGGCCGGTAGCCCGTCATCATTTGGCTGATGTCTTCACAGGGATATAGAGGCCGTCAAAAGAGATTTAGATGTGTAAGACACTTTCTGTCCCCTGACATCCCTTGGTAATTCCGCCTATCGTTGTCCTTCATCCGAGCTTCAACGCGGTTAATACTCCGAGCTTGCTAGGTAATGATAGCTCGGTAGTAGCGATATCTTTAGCTCAGACGGTGACCGTATGTGGTTGTATCTGCATCGAGCTCCGGCGTGTAAGACCCCCCGAGCTAGCTTATCGGTGGAAGCTTAGCGGAGGTCTCCACCCTAGCGTGGCCAAAATCCTGTCCTTGCACGTTTTGTTTCCATACAAGTATCAAGACGCAAAAATCGAGACACAAGTCCAAAGTTTGGTACAAGATTTTTTTAGCTAGAATTCTTTTGGTGGAATTTTAACCAATAAAAGATAAAATTAAGCAGATATTGGCTTAATTTTATCTTTGGTAATTTTTTTTGTAAATATAGTTTAGTTTTTTTTTTATTTTTTTGATTCCTGTGTGTAAATGTATCAAAAAAGTAAAAAGATTTGATCAAATTAAAAAATTAAATGTTTATTAAAAAAAACGATAAGCAAATTTTAAAAAACAACTGGAAGAGTTAACCATTAGTAGGGATAGCAAAAAAAAATAGAGTTTATTTTTTCGGGACTTAGTTTATGCTGTCAAGTTATATAAATGAAAATGAACGACGGGTTCAAATTGTGACTGGTTAAAAAATTTAGAGTTTAATTTGTTCGAACAAAACATCCATAAGTTAATTTGTTACTAAATTCAAATTCTGGGGTACTGTTTGTAATTTTCCATGAATAATTTGATTGGGGTGCTTCTAAATGCAAATCCTATTGGTCTCAGAACACTCCAATTTTCAAGTACAAACCAAGCTAAATTAGGGTTTTGTGATTTTACTCGGTAGACTTCTCCCCTGTTCCCAAATTGTCCCACCTTCAATCACACGAAAACCTACGCCAACCAACCAACCACCGCCACCTAACCACGAGCCACTTGCTTAGCGTCTCCCTCACCAAGCCATATGTGTCCGTGCCGGAAACGTCACCTCCGGCAATCGTCGCATCGACGGGGTTGGATCTCGAGGTCAGTTCAATTTGCATGATTAACGTAAAAAGTTGAAAATAAAATCTCAACTTTTTCTTTCACAATCTAAGGGGCTAAGCAGAAAAACCAAAAGAACTGAAAGAAGATTTCATCCAATTTGAGTAAAAATTTGGTTAAAAAGCTTGGTTCGATATCGAATACTCATTAAAAAAGAAAATCTTTCTAAAAAACTCCCAACTCTCCAACTCTCATTTTAACCATTGTTTTTTAATGGAAGAATTGAGTACTTCCATTCTTACTCTTTCCAATATCTTGTCCAATCTTTCTAAATTCTCCCTTGATTTAATATCAGTTTGGTGAAAAGTTTGGAGCCCATTTCTAGACTTTTATTTTCTTCTCATCAAATATAAATTTGATGAAACATTTGGTGAATCATTAGAGATGGCTTAGAGGACGGGTTCAAGTAGGTTTAAGACCCCTTTCCTATATAAAAGAAAGTAAAATAAACAACTACTTGCTATGACTATTCTGATTGATATTGCCAAGTCATAAACGAAGTGGAAAACTTGCTATGATTCATCTAATCATCCGTCTATCACCCAATCTGTGGATGTGTGAAACCCTCTCCTTTGAACGTCTTGAATTTATTTCTTCTCAGTTACATGGAAGCATTCCTAGCGAAATCGGTGCTCTTTCAAATCTCACCTTCCTTGACCTCCACCACAACTATCTACAAGGTATGCTACCTCTCATCCTAGGAAACCTCACCCCATTAGTCTACCTTGATATATCTGATCATGATCTTGTGGGTCCTATCCCTTCTTCTATTGGTCATTTTTTGATATGTCAAGTAATCAGATTAATGGCAGCATACCCCCAATCAAATTTCCCAGCCGACTTGGGTATCTGGATCTCTCTGTAAATTTGATGAGTGGACATATACCAACTGAGCTAGGACTTGGGGCTAAGTTGGAATAAATTGAATGGAAATTTACCTACTGGACTTGCATATCTACCTAGCTTAGAGTACTTAGATCTCTCCCATAAGAATCTCTCTGGCAAAGTCCATAACTGCTTTCGTCATTTTCGAGTTCATAACTTGTCACACAACCGTCTCAAAGGTCCAAGCCCATATAGATATCCAGATTCATGTCCGCTTTCAGCATTCAATCTAAGTCAGAATATTGGGTGCAATAACTCTAGGCATGCTTCCAGCTGTTTTTCTTCCGTGGCCAAGAAAGACCTGACCAGAAACAAGAAGAGAATATGGGTGCTCACTCTCGTCATTGCTTTCCCTATCATAACGATCCTTGTTTGGCTTGCATTTGCATGCTTCTGTCACCATCATACCCAAAAAGTCCAATCTGAGGCAAGGGCAAAGAAACCTGGGGATTTTTGCTCGATATTGGAATACGATGGGAGAATTGCTTACGAAGGCATCATCAAAGCTACAAACAACTTTGACATCAAATATTGCATTGGAACTGGCAGTTATAGCAGCGTGTACAGAGCTCATTTGCCAAGTGGGAAAGTAATCGCCTTGAAGAAATTTAACTGTTTATAAGTGAAGGAGCCAGGTTTTGACCAGTGTTTTAGAAACGAGGTCCAAATGTTAACCAATTTACGATACTGAAACTTCGTGAAGCTTTATGGGTTCTGTTTGCACAACAGATGCATGTTTCTAGTGTACTATTTCATGGATAGGGGAAGCTTATTTTGTGCCCTGAGAATTGAAATTGGATGGACTCAGAGGATAGGCATATCATCCAACAACATACTTCTGAATTCTCGATGGTTATGCCTCCGACTTTGGCACTGCTAGATTGCTGGACCTGATTCCTCCAACCAAACGCTAGTGGTTGTCACTTACGGATATATTGACCATGGAATCCTCTGTTTTGAAGAATCTCTGTCTATACCAACCTATGTTATATGAACTCTTCTAAATTTGTAAAGTACCCGTGTCAGACACTCGACACTTGAACATGGTATGAGATTCGCATCCGACATATTTAGTTGGACATTCACTTAGAAAAAATATTTTGAATATCAAATTAACCATGAACTACTCATAGAACTCTTGTATCATGCATGAAATGCTTTAATGCACCTTTGTAAATATCTATATTCTAAGAAAATAGAAGAAATGTACTAAGAAATATGAATATATTGGCGTATCCCTGTGTCCTCTAAAAGAAAATTAGTTGAATCCGACACTTAGATATGTACCCACACCCGAGTCTTCCTAGCAAGTTATTGATCAAAATTTGGTTCTCTTGGCAAATGTTGCAATAGCATTCTTATGTCCTGACCCAAGATCTCGGCCCATGGTGAAACACGTTTCCCGCATGTTTCTCGTCCGCAGACCACCGCTATTAAAGCCTCTGCATGCAATTACAATTTGCCAGTTGATGAATCAAGAAATATACAATTCCCTGGATGAAAATTAGGCAATGCCGACCACAAGTTTCTTTCTTTCTTATGTATTTTCCCTGTTTGGTACATGATTATAAAGGCATTTTCCATAGTAATAACGCGATTAAGATTTGTTGTCTGCTAGATTGAGCAATTAATTTGATATATAAACTAGGCTTCAAAGATTGTTTTGAAGCAAATAGATCACACTCTGAAATCTGAATGATGTTGTTAGATCCAACCGTATTGATTTAGCTCAGAATGCACAACTCCTTGGGCTTATGATCGTTGAAAAATGTTCCATTACAGGCAGAATCCAAAATCCTAGCTTACGACAGACGATCAAGCTTTTGTTTCAGAAATAATCCATTGGATTGTAGGAATCTATATGGGTACCAGCATTATTTGTTGTCTAATGCCTATCCACCCAAAAGATTACTAAAAATGAAACAAACACCCACCATGCTGGATTCAAAGAAAACAGAGACACCCATACTAGGGATTGTGAACCATTGGGTATGAAATTATTTACATGGAAGAATGTAGGCAAGAATAGTCAAATACGCGTTATCTTAAAGCGAACGGATCAGATCATTCATTCACTCGTTATCATTGCATCAAACAAGTTCAAAACTCAAAAAACTTTTTGAGTGGAAGATCCAAAATCTTATGAAGAAGGTGGAAGACAAGTGGAAGACCCGAAGTCTTATGAAGAAGGTGGAAGAATATGCGATGACTTATGAAGAAGTGGAGGGAAAATTCGTAATCATTACATATGAGGAAAGTCCAAAAAAAAGAAATGTAATGTCTCAGAGCTCTAGGAGAAATATGCAATGACTTTTTGTAACAAAAACTCTAGAGAGGGGACGACGGATGGTACGTTTGGTGAGTTGGAATGGGACGATGATTCCGTAAGAATGCTCATTTAATATTTTATTCATAAAAAATATCGGAATGATCGTTTCAAATAAAATTATTATTCCTTTATTTTAAGGAATGGTTATTCCATAATGGAATGGTGATTCCATAATTTTTGGAAGGAATAACCATTCCATCCCTATCTTCAATCCCACAACCAAAATACTCACTCACCACCCACCACCACCACTGTTTTCGGTTTTACAATTTCTGTTTCCAGATTTTAAAAAAATAAATAAATTATTTTCTGTTTCTTTTTTCTTTTTAAATACAAAACTGTTTTTCTGGAAAATCGTTTATAGATTCAGTTTTTTAAGAAACAGTTCTAGTTTTTTTTTCAGAAACAGTGAACAAAAAGAAACAGCTTTTTTTAGAAAATAGTTCCGTTTTGTTTTTCCTTTTTTGAATTTTTTTTATTTAAATAAACAGTTTCTGTTTTCAGATTAAAAAAGATTTTTTTTTTTCTGCAGTGCACTAAAACCTTTTTTCAGAAAATAGAACAGTTATGCAGAAAACAAAAACTGTAAAATAGGAAAAAAAAATTGCAAATGAAAACTGAAACATTTTCATCAAAGTATGAAAAACAAAAAAATACATAAAAACTTGAAAATAGTTTTTTTATTGGAAAAAAAAAAAATGCATTGCGGAGGACAAAAAT
>BRYE01000027.1:2473337-2478337 GCA_030159115.1 Actinidia arguta var. hypoleuca
TGCCGTCACATGTGTGCATTGTATTTTCCTTCGCTGTGTGAGACTAGCAAGATTATGAAAAAAGAACTTGTGGTTATATATGTGTGTGTATTGTATTTTCCTTCACTTTGTGCCAACGTGTGTCCATGACTGGATAACTGTGTGCCATCGACTTGTTATCTATGCCCAATTTGTGTGCCAGCATTTGCCTATGACTGCCCCATTGCGGGATAATTGTGTGTGTTTGAGCAAGTCAGCTCAAAATGCACAAATGTTAGGCTAATTTTGGACTAAAGATTTATGGAGAAAGTTATGTAGGAAAAAGAAAAAAAAAATAAAAGATTTAAATCTGAACTGTGAGGCCCATTAACTTTTTGCATCTTTTTTATTTTCTTCCACCACATCCGTAATTCAATCACAGCCTTCGTGAAACCCCTTGTAGGAGCAAATTAGGGAAACAAAATACACATATCTTCAAACTTCATGCATTAAGGAGTTTCTTCTATAAAAATAGAAGTTTATATTCGAACCCAAAAATATTCTCTCTAGCACCCCCCACCCACCCACCCCCAAAAAAAAAAAAGAAAATGAATTTTTATTATAATTATATCTTTTAATTGAATTACCATTACGTCCTTGTTCTAAAAAAAGACTGAAAACAGGGGAAAAAACAGATAAAACAATTCTGTTTAATAGGGAGGGGCTGAGGTGCCGGGGGCGGGGGCGGGGGAGAGGGGTTGCTGGGCGGCGGCTACTGGTGTTTGAGTATGAAGATGCTTTAGGTTTAGGTTGAAGGTGGGGGCATTTTGGTATTTATAAGAGTACAAAGAGAAAAGTTAAAAAATTCTAAATTATATTTGCCGGGTGTGAAGAAACTGGGACGAGAGAGAATTGTTTTGGGTTGAAACAGATTGACCCATGAACTTTATAGGGGATGGACGAGTCCAATTTAGGGCTCAGTTTTGCAAAATACTTCTACTGGGTTGAGCTAAATTCGGGCTAAAAGAAATGTAGCCCAAGTCCATTACAGTGAGCAAAAGAGAGAGATCTTATCCAGGCCGAGAAAATTTCAAGCCCAAACACGAATAAAGTAAAGTAGGACCCACAAATTCGTAACGAATTATGTAAATTACACTAACCTCCCCTGAAATTTGTGATTAACTTCAATCTGAGTATCCCCTCCCGTTCTAGAAATTACACTGTAACCTCCTATTGGTGTTTGTCTTTTTAAAATTTTAACACATTAACAAATATAAATTGAACGACTTTACTTGAACAAGCTTTGTTCTATGGGCTCGCACCTCTGTGTCTGTATGTCCTATGAAAAAAATGAATAACTAACCTAAATGAAATGATGATGTTACCCTCCGCTCTTTAAAATGTAGACCAAATGCCTTTTGAAAATTTTTATTTCAAGTGTAAGACATTCATTTGGCATTCAAAAGCAAAAAATAGTTGCTCGTGATTGTAAATGCACCTCAAAACTTTATCGGTTCTTTTTATTTTTTTTCATGGGATATTTTTCTCGTTTTCTTTCTCCTTTTCGTACAATTTCTCCATATAGATGTCCCACAAAGCTCATCCAAGCTTTGTTTACTAACTCATGGTATTCCTGGATTTTATCAGACCTGAGGCTGAGGTGTTGTCGAATGTCTACTATTCCAAGATATTAAAAATTAAACAAACACCCACAATTGTAGATTCGATAAAAGCAAATACACATCCATCCATACATGACTCTCAATGGGTAAAACTAGAAAGCGAATAAAATCAGTGTGATTCTAATGCAAGTGGAAAACCACAACAAATGGAACTACCAAAGTTGTAAGTGGAGTGTGGACCATTATCGTATTGTAGAATGGTTTCGTAATAAAATTATATATAGGGGGCCAAAATGTCAATTATGCGTTATTTTTTACATTAAATAAAAAAAGAAGAAGAAGAAGTAATTAATCACTATCCCAGCCCTAAATCGGGTACGAAACGGGTAAACCATCAGAAGACATCTGGGTCCATTCCTTCATATATGTGGTGGCTGTGCCGGCAACCCACCGCCGTTATACTTTCGTCGCATCGCATCGACGGAGTTCGGTATCGAGGTCAGTCCTCATCTCCTCTTATTTCCGATGTCAATCACGCCTTCATCCTCTATCTTTTGATTGGAAGGCCAGCTTGGCTCAAGAGTTGACGCCAAAATTTTGGAAGCCACTGTGGCATTATTTTATGTCATGCAGGCTAATGATCTCCTCTAGAGGAATTTAAAAATATAACAGATTCGATCAAATTTAAAGAAAAATAGTCACGACAAACACAAAATCTTTGTTTTTCAATAGAAAACATAGACTTCTGCATAGAATAATGGAATCATGGATACGAAGCAGACAGCTTCAGATAAAGATCAGCAACACCTCATGTTCTATGGACC
The DNA here is from genome assembly GCA_030159115.1 of Actinidia arguta var. hypoleuca. Lineage (NCBI taxonomy): Eukaryota > Viridiplantae > Streptophyta > Magnoliopsida > Ericales > Actinidiaceae > Actinidia > Actinidia arguta. The sequence continues at coordinate 2,475,742 of BRYE01000027.1, forward strand.
ATTTGGAAGGCTAGGAATGACTTGGTGTTTCATGAGGTACGACTCCTACCAGATCTGGCTCTTTTTGTGGACCTAATGAAATGCAGATGTGCTTATTGGGTCAAGGCCTCTTTCGACATCAAGGAGTACTCGTCAGTGATTTCATGAGAAGTTTTAAGGAAGTTACGTGTCTGAATGCTAAAAGATTGTGATGTGAGTCATTGAAACTCAAATACACGAAAAAACTAAAACAAATATAGATATGCATAGTAAGTGGTAAATTGTAATTGTGCTGAACTTTTGAAGGCAAGTATGCTGATTCTGAGGTTTAAGAGTTTTTAGCTCTTGCATCATAATGCCTGCTGACTAATTTTCCAGAAGAAATTTCCAGCATGCATCTATATGAAACATGTAGAAATATTATTATTTTCCGAAACATTTAAAGTTTTACGATCAAAGGCTTTGTAAGCGCTAACCATTGGGTCTGTTGGCTTTCTGGGAATATAACTAGAACTTGCCTTATTGCGAAATATAAATTCAAGCAACTAAAACTGCAGTTGAAGAACTAACTGACGTTTAGTAATCGTAGAAAATTCTTTGGGAGAGGAACTGTAGCCTTAAATCTCATAAGATGAAGTGGTTCATCCATCGGTGTGGCGCAGGGGATAAAATTTTCATGGCATAAAACAATACTTAGCTAATTTGGAATGACAAGGAAAAATGATCACCCTATTGTTTTAATATAGGCATTCGTCTGTTTACCGTAGGAATAGGAATTGAGTTCTACATTCTTTTACAAAATTTGTCCGTTCTTAAACTTGCACTCATACACTTGGTTTTGAGTCAACGAATCAGTTGTTCAATGACTGTCCATGGATCACATCACGATCGCATGCTCTGCCTATATGCCTTGTGGAAAAAAAAAACACCCACCATGCTTGATTCGAACAAAACAGAGACACCCATACCAGGGAGTGTGGACCATTGCCATTGGGTTAGAGGTGTCAAACGTGTCCGTGCCGTGCCGTGTCACTTTTCTTCCGGGTCATGCCAGGCCCATTTACTTAATCGTGTCTTTTTTAATTGTGCTGTACCATTTTAAATCGTGTCGTGCCGTGCCATGTCGGCCCGCATACTTAATCATGCCGTGCCGGCCGGCTAACTTAGTTGTGTGACTTATGTCGTGCTGTGCTGGCCTGCTAAATTAGTCGTATGACTCGTGTCGTGCCGTACCTGTATTTTAATCGTGTTGTATCATGTTGTGCCCGTATTTTAATTGTATCGTGTCGTATTCGTTTGTTAATCAAAAGCACAATTATAGTAGTTTTGTGCTCAAAGACAACACACAAGAACTATCCAGATTTATAAATATTTTGACACTAAAAGGGTATTTTCCATGAAAATCATAATTTGAGAATGTAGGCTTAGCGGCTTGATTGGGTATGAAATTATATACATGGGAGCAGAATGTAGGAAAGAATAGTCAAATACCCGTTATTTTAGAGCGAACGAATCAGAGCATTCCATCACTCGTTGTCATTGAATCAAACAACTTGAAAATTCTGAAAAGCTTTTTCAGTGGAAGATCCAAAGTCTTGCGAAGAAGATGGAAGGAAAATTCGTAGGGAAGACCGAGGAGCGTACGTTTGGTGAGTTGGAATTGCATTGTGATTTTAACGTTTGGTTTGTTAAAAATATCAAAATTAGAATTCCAAATGGAATTATCAATTCTTTCATTTTAAGAAACGATGATTTTCTAATTTTTTTGAAAGAAATAATTATTCTATTCCTATCGTCATTCTCATAACCAAAATACCCACAAATTCACCACCCACTACCAACTTTTTTCGGTTTTACAATTTTTGATTTTAGATTTAAAAAAAAAAGTTTTTTTTTTCAGAAATTAAAACTGTTTCTTTTTCTTTTTAGAAACAAAACTGTTTTTCTGGAAAACCGTATGTAGATTAAAAAAACGATTTTTTTTACAAAATAAAACCGTTTTTTTAATTTTAAAAACAAAACTGTTTTCAGATTAAAAAAAACTGTTTTTTTTTTCTGCAGTGCACTAAAATCTTTTTTCAGAAAATAGAACAGCAACTTTTTTGGGGGGAAAACATTTTTTCGGAAAAAAAACAGTTTCGCAGAAAACAGAAACTGTAAAATAAAAAATAATAATTTCCAAATGAAAACTGAAACAATTTCTTCAGTATGAAAAAAATAAAACTCAAACAGAACAGATCCCCCACCAAAAAAAAAATCCAGCAACTATTTAATGCAGAAAACAAAAATCTGAAATCAGAAAAAAAATTAAATAAATAAAAACTTGATAATAGTTTGTTTGTTTTTTGAAAAAATATAATTTTTTTTTTATATACTCTGAAAACAAAAATTGAAGAACACTCCAAGATTATTCTATCTCATTTTATTTCAAATTTATTATTGCCTTCATTAACCAAACCCAACTTACAAGCTATCGAGTCCATTGGCTTGACTCCCTATGCCGGGGTCTCGGACACATAATATTTTAAAAAGCCAATGGAGCTACAACATTCATACATATCTCAATCATGAAATTTGCGTCCGATATATTTAGTTGGACATTCACTTAAAAAAAATA
>BRYE01000027.1:2488337-2490837 GCA_030159115.1 Actinidia arguta var. hypoleuca
ATGTTTAAATTGTCATATTTAGATAAATATGTATAATAAAGATATTTTTATAAAGCTAATGACATGATGGTCAAACTAGCACTGTGTCGCAAACTTCGCTCTGTGCGTGGCAATGGGAGACTTAAAACCGCCAGAGACTCACATTTGGAGGGACCAGTGAAATTAAGATTATAATAGCAAATTACCGGTGATTCTATTCGAAACAAAAGATTTTCTCTCTAGCCCCATCTTCTCTCTACACCCACCCAAAAAAATTAAGATTTCAAGAACATGTTAGCTAAGAAAGACAAGGTCCCGTTTGGAATAAGTTTTTTTTGAATTTTTTTGGTTGCATTGGTTTCCCAGTTTTTCTCCTTTAGTGATTTTTTTTACCATTTGATCAAAATTTTATAGTTTTTCAGTTGCTCTTAACGAGAGGAATCCGAAAATATACAAAAATCAACTAATTTGAGAAAAAAATCTCTAAAAAAAACAAAACATTTTTGGGTTTTTAGTGATAAAACTAGTTTTTCGTCTTTCTTAAACTTTTTTCTAATTAGATGAAACGTCTACGTTTTTTAACTACTCGTGAGAAAAAAATCGAAAAATTATAAATTTTTTATCAAACGATAAAAACGTTCACTAAAAACGAAAAAAATTAGAAACAAACAGCTAGATAAAAAAAAATCCCCAAACAGGGCCAAATAACACAAATTTTATCAAAGCTTTGCACTTTTTAAGTTTGTCTAAACAAGCAACTCCTAGAAGTTTTGTTTTTTAAAAAAAAAGAACTAAATCTTAAAAAACTTCATGAAACTAGATTATTTTTAATGATCTCTAATCGAGGCCTTGTTTGTAGTTCAATTCTATTTATCTGGTGGACGCTACGCTCTCCTTTTGATCCAAATATATGAGCCCATATAAAATAGTAAAATGGGTTCCAATTTGGCCTATTTTTTTAACTGCTTTATTTTTTGAGTCTTTTCTTCTTTTATGAATTTTTTTTATAGTCTGATAAAAAATTTATAACTTGTCTATTTTTCTTGACGAGAAGAATCTAAAAATTTAAAAATTATGTTTGAAGTTGGAGGAAGAAAATCTACTAAAAACAAAAAGTTGAGCTACTTTGTCTAGCTGAAAGTTTTTTTTTTTTTTTTTAATGAACTTTTTCTCAAATTTGATTGAAATTTTTTATTAGCAAGAAAAAGTATAAAATTTTATTAAATGGTGAAAAAGTATGCCAAACGGTAATTGAAAAAAAAATAGTTAAAAATAGATTCCACGGGTGTAAATTTTAAATCTTTTCTTTGGTACTTTTACTGTCTTAGTTATGTAGTTAAATCTTTTCTTCAGTAATTTTTAAATATTTTTGCAACTTTTTTCTTCAATTACACTTTTTTTTTATATATATTTTTATTTATTATGATGAATTCACCCAATTACCCGCTTTACTCAAATACTTTTCATTACACATAAGGATGTTTAGGTAATTCTATCCCTAATAAAAAAAAAGTGCAATTAGAAATTAAAGGGGTTTAAAAATTACAACCATGTTTCTAAGGAGTAATGCTATGTTGAGCCCTCATCTATTATTTTTACTATTTTTATTTTCATATGTTCACATTCAATAACTATTGTTACAATAAGTTTATAAATGAGTCAATCATATCTAATGGCTAGAAGTTAGCCACATTATATGATAAATTAAAATGAAACTATAAAATAGTTGGTAAGTATATCATTTTTTGTTAGTATAATATTTTTGATTACTAAAAGGTCATTATGCTTTATTTTTTGAGTTTTTTAGTCTTATTGAACATTTTTAATCGTTTCATCAAGATTTTATACTTTTTTTAATTTTTCTTGATGAGAGGAGTCCGAAAATATAAAAATTCTCTTTTAATTTGAAAAAAAGTCCACTATAGACAAAAAAAAATTAATTTTATAAATACGCTAAATCTTGTTTTTTTGTTGATTTTTTTTAAGCTTTATTTTTTTTTATTTTTCGATTTCTCTAATCAAGAGGTATTAAAAAAATACAAAAATTTTATCAAACTGTAAAAAGTTTATCAAAGATGAAGAAACTCAAAAAAAAAAAAATTAAATAATTTTGAGAGAATTATGTAAAAAAAAAAAAAAGAGTTTGATTTGACCATGGAACCGTATTAAGCCATATAATTATAATTGTAACAAATCAAGCGTTATAGTTTTATTTTGATAGCAATTTACATTCATTGATTAGTCTATATCTATCCAGGATTAACGGAACCAACCAGTTTATCTTAAAATGCACTGAAAGTATGTTGTATAGATTTTTTACCTTTTCAAAAGCTTAATCGAACCATTCTCAATCTAAAATGAAATAAAAACTTAATCTCTTTAAATATATATAAAACTCAAACTCTCTAATTTGTCTTACTAATTAGTTCAATTAGGATTTTAAAAGGAGAATAACACTATACAAAGTTGTTTTCATACATTTTGAACCGAAATCAGTTGGTTCCGTTAGCTTTAAGTAGAC
>BRYE01000027.1:2520837-2523337 GCA_030159115.1 Actinidia arguta var. hypoleuca
ATCAATCCCATTCAAACCACGTTGGTTAAGTATAGAAGGGCAATGATTGGGAACGTGCCATTAATCAGGACTAACAGATTTCATTAATCGATAGGGGTTCGGATTATTGGCAACACCAAATCTTGTCCTCTTTCAACTTTTTTCTATCAATCCCTCAAATTAAACCTATCAAGTGGGAATATGTATTAACGTAAAACCTTAACTTTGGGAAGACGAATGTATACTTAAAGAGATAATTTATATTTTTATGAACTTCACCACATGTGACTATATATTATTAATGCATTATTCCTAATTTTTTTATACTAAAATATAGATTTTTGTAGACTACACATTGAATACAATATCAATTTTAATCTTTGAGTTGTAATCTTATATAGTTTGAAAATATTAACAGCTAATATTACTATAAATTGGGTTTTTAGAGTCGCCCCTAGGTGTCCATGTCTTTAGAGAAAAGAGAATATGCGTTGTTGAATTAGTTGTTGCAGAGATGGGATTGAAAAAAAGTTTTTATTTCTTTTTTTTCAAGAAGAGATCAAAAAATAAAAATTTTGCATGCATGAACTTTTTAAAAAATAGGAAGACTTTTTTACTCTTTCTATTCAATTAATTGTCGATTTTTTAATTTTAATGTGTCGCAAAAAGATTATTCATATTAAATGCCGATGCAAGAAAGAAATTTCTTAGTTCTCAACAACATCTTCTATAACTAGCTATAAATATATTTGAAAGTAGAAAATAGAAACACAATACTGAAAACAATAAATTAAAAATTATATTTCAATGCATTATTTAGATTTCTCTCTTTTGAGGGTAGGGAGAAATATGGGCTACATCTACAAAAATGAGATTTTTCTGGGTTGGGAAAAAAAAGAACATATTCAACAACTTTCAAATATAATTTTTTTTTGGGTGGTGTTGGTGGAAGACTGGTGTTAATTTCTGCGGGCCTCTTCTTCGCATAATGGATCAAATGAAGCCCGTGAAACTTCAAAATTGGGCCTTAGTGGGCCGCTGGCCTTTGCGGTTGGTGAAGTACCGCCAGCAAATATTAATATATAAATAAATCGGAAACTAAAAAGATTCCAGTCAACGAATCCCAGAGAAATTATCCACTGTGGTGGACAACTAACCCTTAAAGTTTTACGAAGTTACAAATAAAACCCAAAACTCGATTACTAGAAAACTTGTAAAAAATAAAAGATAATCATTTAAGAATTAAGACCTCTAAATACAATTTTGTAAGACCTCAAATTAATGTTTGGCCTTTAAAATAAAAGATAGTCATTTAAGACCTCAATGAAATAAATATTTGCTTGGGCCTAAAAGAATTCATTGCACTCAACGGTTGGTTTTCTTGATTTATATGTACAATATTAACTGGGATATAACAGTAAAGGTTAATTGAAATTGGAAGCATAGTGAATCTTGTGGAATTTTATTTGTTATCATATTGTAATAGTTTTACAATTGTCTGAGGTTAGTTAGTATATTTATAAATATATAAAGAGTTATCTAGAAATAATAAAGAGTTGAAGTACTAAACTGTAAATAATAGAAGGTGGTCCCAACTGTATTTTGTCTTTTATTACATACTCCTGCGGCACACCGAATAAAATTTCCAAATCCATATCATTGGTCCAAGAGATTTTGGGAAAGTTTACAGATTTCAATTCTGGGATCCTAGCAAAAATAAATAAATAAATAAATAAATATAGGTTAATGATTTTTACATTCTTTTTTTTCTCTAATTATATATATTTTTCTATTAAGGTGAATTTACCCTATATTCTCATTTTTACTAAAATATTTTACTGCATACAAGAACATATCTGTAAATTCAATCTAATAAAAATAAAAAAGAAGTACAATTAGAGAAAATAAGAATGTGAAAATTACTAGTCTAGATAAGAAGGTGGAAAGAAAAAAGAGTTCACTTTACAGTCTTCTAATTTTATCTTTAATTTTTTTTTTGGGTAGAAGTTTCCTTTTTTATTAGGGCTGTCAAAGATTCATCCTCAATTAGTCATCGATTCACTCTCACGAGGATTTATATATATATTTTTTTAAAGAGAAATGCTCATAATGATTTATGTTATCGCCTCATTGGTTTCTCGTGATTAATTGGTTCTATATATGGAAAAAATTATATAAATAAAAAATGAGATTAAAAAAATTATAACACGTGTAGTAAAATAAAGTAGCAATAAAAATTGATGTCTTAACCGACTATAAGCGTTTATCAATAAAGAAAGTGTATTAATCATAAAAGATCAACCGTGTTCATTAAGATGATTGGTCTTAATCAACTCTGTTGTAGCACATGTCGGTGTCGATTCTCTAAAGATAAGAGACATGAAATGTTAATTTCAAATGTTTACTTTTAACAATGATACAAGTCCTTTTCTTTGATCCAAAAATTTCAAACATGGTTGCTCATCTTTGGAAACTAATAATTCAAACAAATTAAGCTAATTAGTGAAAGATTCAATTAAGA
>BRYE01000027.1:2552828-2555328 GCA_030159115.1 Actinidia arguta var. hypoleuca
GTGCTAATGAGTGGTTATGAGTTTGATAAGTCACTCTAAACTTTTATGTTTGGAAATTAGGTTCCATTTGGTACAAGCATTTCGGTTAGTTTTTTTTAAGTTTATAAGAAAAAAAATCAAAAAAAAAAGATTTTTTTGTTTTTTTATTTTTATTTTTAGCTAAAGTAAAGCCAAAAAACTAAAAAAACTAAAAAAAATCTTAACTTTTTTGATAGCAAGCTTAAAAAAAATTTAATTTTTAAGTTTTACCAAACGGAACCTTAATATCCATACAGAAAATACATCTAGAGCAACAGAAGGAGGTGGTAGGAGTATTTTTGTAATTTCAAACACATCAAATGGATTTTTTATTTTCAATGGATGGATGTAAATGAGCCGAATGAGCCTCATTCAGTATAAAAATTCTATTTGTACGTCATTATGCCTTTTTTTCCCCTCAACTTTATAAAGTGTTTGATAAAAACTTTGATAAAGAGAGGCTAGCAAAGACTCATCACTTGATGATTAGCAAAATTTACGTTAAAATTGCTTATTTAAAAGCTTAAAAATTGAGCTTTCAATAATCAGCTTTTTTTAATTTTTATAAGTTACTTTGATCCATAAGCAAAAGCACCAAACACTCTTACGATAAGAAAAGTCGAAATTGCAGCTTATGGCTATGCTAAACATGCACTCAAACTACTTATTCAAACCAAAGTGTATAGTGCTACTTTCTTTCAGTTGCATGGGCTTTGTAGTACTGAGTCGCTGGGTTCAGGGCCCTACAGGCCCAGCCCAATTCACCGATGTATTTCTGAAGGTGAATTCTATGATGGAATTTTCAAAATCCTTATTAAAAAGCAAAAACCAAAGAAAAAATGGAATATAAATATTGGATCAAGGATTGTGAATAAATTCAGGGGTAATTGGTCCAAATCCCAAAAAATAGTTTTATTCTAGTATAAAAATAATTTAAAAGATACTTAGAATTAAATTTTCTAGATTTATTTAAGGTCAATTATGTCCTTGAAAAAAAAAACACTGACCTCCAAGGATTAGTTTTAAGTATCTTTTAAATTATCTTTCAAGTCATTTATGTCTCTGAAAAGAAAAATTAATCCCATAGGGCAATGGCTTTAATCATTTTTAAATTTATTTTTATACTAAAATAAAACTATTTTGAAATATTTTTGACCAAATATTTCATAAATTTATCGAATAAAAAAAAAGAAGAGAGAACTGCATATACAAATTTAATTTCTTCACTTCATCATTTTTTTCTTCTTTTTTATTATTTTTTCTTTCTCACTGTAAATTCGTACACAAATCAATGACCTGACACAATTTAATAATATTTACAAAAAAAGGTAATTCTAGGTACACTTTCTAAATTACTTCAAAATTACTTCTCACTCACACGAGGTGTGAGATCCTCACTGTCATTTAGGTATAGGACCCACAACTCATATGAGTACAGAGTAATTCATATCGTAATTTATAAAGTGTAACTAAAATTATTCTAAAAAAAAAAAGTATTTACTTTATCCCATGGCCTTGGGTCCAGTACAGGCTTTCATCATGTTCAGTGGCCTGTCTTGGCTATGGCCCATACGTCTATCTCATAACATGCTTTGTCAGGATCATTTGCGCAGCTATTTTTGACAAACTTGTTTTAAGAAAATTGAATTAATTTTTAAAATTTATTTTGTAGTAGCAAATGCAGGCTTTATGGACCCCAGTCAAAAGAGAGTCCACTGAATCTATTTATGGCCAAATCACACGTCTAAAACGTTAACGTTTGGATTAAGAATTTGAAGAGAATTTAATAATTTAATTTAATATTATTTATAATTTTATCTTTTGGTATCAAAATATAATTACACTTAATAAAAATTATATTTCTTTTCTACTTTATCTAGCTTCATTATTTTAAAAAACAAATAGCCTTATTTTACATAAAAATATAATAAATTGAAAGGAAAAGCCTACCCTTACCAAAGACTTTTACCGAAAGTTTTACCGAAAACTCGAAACGACGTCGTTTTGAGTAAAAAAAAACTAAAACCAAAATTTGGGACCAATTCAGCCCACTTCAAAGAAGAGAGAGATAGCACTCTCCGGCGACCATGAGGAAGAACACCACCCACTTCAAAGTCGTCCGAAGAGAGAGAAAGGGAGACGATGAGACCGCCGAGGCCAAGCCAGGGCCGTGGAGATTCCTGCGGCGGCAATCTAGGAGGTGGAGAGGTGAGGGTTTCGACGACGGAGACGGCGACGGCGGTGGAGATTCCTGCGGCGGCGATCTGGGAGATGGAGAGGTGGGGGTTTTCAGAGACGGCGATAGCGGTTGCGATGAGGGTGGTGGAAAGGTCGAGGTGGGAAATCAAGGTCAGGGAGAGGACGATGGGGATGTAGGTGCCGAGGTCTCCCACGGTGCCACTAAGCTCCGACCAGAGGTTGGTAGCGAGGCGGTGGCGTCACCATTGACCTTTGAGGAGAGGGGTTGGGGGTTGGGGGTTGG
>BRYE01000027.1:2617828-2627828 GCA_030159115.1 Actinidia arguta var. hypoleuca
GGCCTTGATAAATTGACTGAACATTTTGAGCAAGTCTTCATTAGTTGGACTAGAGGATTGGGCCTTTCCTTTAGATTTGCTGGAAGAGGGCCTGCTGGACCTGGACTTTGACTGTGAGGAAGCAGCTGGGATCTGCTTAGATGACTGATAAGGGTCCACGGGGACCTGTTGAATAGGAACCGTTGTGATCGGTTTGACTGGAGTGGGAACTTTCACTGGAAATTCTGTTTTTACTTGATCAATGACTCTGGGATATTTGAACATATCCCACCATTTGACAAAGTGGATTCTGGCAACGATGTTGTTGGACAAACTATATTGCCATTTGAAGATCCAAGGGACTTTATATTTACTTATAAAAAGAAGTAGTATGGGGAATTGACTGTTGTGTATATTTATTTTGAACTGAGAAGAAAAATAGTTGACTTGATCCATAAGTTCAATAGGAAGAATGTCCGGAATAGCTCCGTGATAATTCCACCATCTCAAGAACCATGAAGGAATGACTGACTTGAATTTATGGTCAAATTGGAAGAACCAAGAGTGGGTAAATGACTCGTTTTGGTGAAGAATGACTTTGAACCAGGCCTCCATATAATCATAATAATTATATTGGAGGGAATGACCAGGGAGTGTTCTTAGCAAGGAAGGATGACCCCACTCATCAAGAGACACAATATTGTGAATATACAGTGAGTGATAAATAATTTTATTTTTGTTGACTCTATCGAAAATAGGTTTAAAAACAACTGACTCATGCTTTAATAGAATATCTTTGTAAAAAGAAATTGACTTATCTGGATGGTGAGGAATGAAATGCCATCCAGGTGGGAGGAAATGACTAACCAGATCAATAGGATCATGGATATTTTTGTGGACTGGTTCTCTGTAGAAGAGGTTATGGACTAGGGGCTTTTGGACATAATCTGACTTTGATGACTTGAAGGTGGTTGAGTCAGAGCCAAATTCGATTGTTGAGTCAATTGATCAGTCACTTCTTTGCTCTCTTCTCTAAACCCCTGTTTTTGAGAAGTCTTTACCCAGTCAGAGTCCTCGACCCATTACTTTGTTAAAGCCACCTTGGGAGTAGCCACCCTACCTCTTGTCCCAGAACCCAGAGTAAGACCCGGCAGATGGAGCGTAAGACCAGGCAGTTTAGGGTATAGGGAGTCTATGTGCGGTATGTGTGAAACTAATGTATGTGCTGAAAACATAGTAAATGAGTCAAGATCTCAGATTGAGTAAATTACTTTAAGAAAGCTGGAGTTATGAGTCGTTTGTTTAGAAGTAGCTCTTCAGTTAACTCACGGTCTTCTTTGACAACTATACCAAATATAGTTAATGAAGAAGAACATGAATATCAAGATTTAGACATTGACCTAGGTAATTGGAATATACCTAAAATACCAATTAAACAAATTTATAAAACAAGTTTTTTACAGTCATCTTTTATTACAGATATGAAAGTAAAAACAGTTGAACAAGTCTACGCCTTAACTAAGGAGTACGAGTCATGTAGCTTACTTAGTAAAGATTCTATGAAAGAACATAGATCTAGAGGTCACAATTTCATTCACATAGGACTTGTCCAAGTCGCAGTAAAACCATTAACAATTAAAGGTAAGAATGCGTCTATAATCTTAGGATTAAGAGATGCTAGATTTAAAAATTTTAAAACTAGTCTTATGGGATTACTTGAAACAGGATTAAATGATGGACCAGTTCATTTCAACTGTTATCCTGATTTTACCCTAAGTCTTGGTGATCCGCATATTACTAAAGCAGTCACTTTAAATATTAAAACCACAGGTGCCTTCACAGAAATGCTAGAAGGAAGTCACACAGTAGCACTTATATATAGAATATATTATAAGTGTATGAAAACTAATTTAAATGCGCAAGCACTAGTTAAAAGTCCAAATGGTCAAACTTTACTTATTAAAAGTAGCACTGATAATGCTAATATCAGAATACCTAGACCAGTCATTTGGGAAGAAGTTACTCTTCCAGATAGTTGGCTATTAAACAATGAAAATTATCAAAAGAACATAGTAAATGAAGCTGATGATTTAGACTTTATTCAACAGAATTCGGACGGAACAGTCAACATAAGCTTTAAAGATCTAAGAAGAAATACACCTTCTAGACACAGCTTTGATAACAGAAGTATTACTACCAGTCTAGGAAGTACTTCTAAAAAACATAGTAAAACTCCCTCTAGGCATAGCATAGATGGGGAAAACATGTCAAATATTTACAAAAATGATATCGATTTTATTAACCCAGTAAATACTAAAACTAAGTTGAAAGGAGTTGAGTCCTCCCCGCAAATTAGTAAAGCTAGATACAGCAGACACCCTCCCTTTGGAAGTAAAGAGGAAGAGGAAGAAGTAGAGTCTTCCAACGAGTCACCTACACAAACAGATTTTGAAGTAAGTACGCCAATTAACCCACAGTTATTAACAATTAAAACTGAATTTAAATTTGACTTAGTGAAACTTTATGATGAATTTAATTCAAAACATAACAAGTCAAAAAGAAGAGAATATAAAAATAATTATTCAGAAACTAAAAGAAAAAGAATTCTTCATTCATGGCAGTCGTTTATGAATGAAATACGAAGTGAAATTAATTTCTTCGATTATTTAGAAAATTATTACAAAAAGGTAAATACGATTACTAAGAGTAAATGGAAAACTAGTGATAATAAGGAAATTACTTCTAGTCATCCTCCTTTAGAAACTATACATATAGAGCATAAGGAGACAGTAATAAAAGCCTCGCCTTTTAAAGTAACTAGTGACAATACTGAAATTAAAAAAGTCATAGAACAAAATAATTATACTAATCAATGCTTAAAAACTATTGGTAAGCAATTAGATAAAATTGAAACCTTAGTTGAAAGTCATCCAGTAGAAAAACCCTCTACTAGTAAAAGTCTAGAAACACCTATAGTTAAATTACCCAGCAACAGAAGTAAACTTGGATTAAATACTAGTAAGGATAAGAATAATATTAAAAAATTAGAAGAAATCTTCTCTAAGCTTGAAGCTAATAAGGAAGAAAGCTCTTCTATACATGTTATTAATAAAAATGAACTTAAGTTATCTACTGAAGAATCTTCTACAGAAGCCTCAGATAGTGAAATTGCTAATTTAGAAAGTCAATTTAATGTTAACAAATTAAAATATAATAACAAACCTAATAATGAGGTTTCAGTTACAAAGAATTGGTATACACGTCCTAGTCCGCCTGACCTTCAATTTGAAGAAAGGAACTTGGATAATCAATTCTCTGTTGAAGCTAAAAAGTTATATGAATGGAATATAGATGGTTTAAGTGAACATAATATTCTACAAAAGTTACATCACATGTCAATGGTTGCAAATAGTTATCTTACAAATTATTTAGATTATTCTCAGTCAGATATTATTGATCTATTAGCATCTGGATTTACAGGAATGCTAAAGTCATGGTGGGATAAGTATCTTTCAGAAGATCTGCGAGAAAGCATTAAAAATGCTGTCCAGATGGATGAGAGTAACTTTCCTATTTTTGATGAAAACATTGGATCAGGAATACCTGATGGAATTAACACATTAATTTATACAATTATTAAACATTTTATTGGAACACCTAGTGACATTCACTCTAGGATCCATGATCAACTCAGTAACCTAAGCTGCCCAACACTTAGTGATTTTAGATGGTACAAAGATGTCTTTACATCTAGAGTCATGGTAAGGGATGATTGTACCGCCCCTTTTTGGAAAGAAAAATTTATTAATGGATTACCTAGTCTCTTTGCTCATAAGATTAGGGATGTCCTTAGTCAACATACAGGTCAAATAGAATACGATAAGCTAACCTATGGAGATATCATTAGCACCATTCAGAAAGAAGGATTAAGAATGTGCATTGATATGAAAATTAGTAAACAAGCTAAAAGTGATAAGCATAAAGCTAAATATGAGTTAGGAAACTTTTGCGAGCAGTATGGTCTCCCATCAGTTGCACCTAGTAAAAGAAATCGTATTAAAACCTTCAAGCCCTATAAGTCACATAGAAAACATAAAACTAAACATTATAGTAAAAACAATAATGATTTTTATAGTAAACCTAAGAGCAAACCCTCTGGAAAGCCATATAAACATACTAAGACTAGTAAAGACGTTATCTGTCATAAATGTGGTAAGAAAGGTCATTATAAGAATGAATGTTGGTCAAAAGCTAAAATTAATAAACTACAGATATCGGAAGAAGATAAGAATAAAATCTTTGAGATATTTAAGTTAACTAATATAACTAGTTATGAAACAGATGATAATAATCATGATAGTCAAAATAATTCTGAATCTAGTTCATATAGTAACTACCCTAGTGAAAATGAAGATATTAAAATAGGATGTAATGATAATTGCTGCAAGTTAAATGTCATTACTAAACTTCAAGAAGAAGAAGATGTCCTAATAGAATTAATTAGTAAGATAAAAGATGAAGAGTTAAAAAAGCAATACGTTAGTAAAATAAAAAATTTATGGACTGATAGTAAACCTAAAAGTAGTAAACCAGTTATAAGTCTAAACGACACTTTAAACAGATTTAAAAAAGATAAACAAAAAGAAGTAACCCTACAGGACTTACAACATGAAATAAATCTAGTTAAGAAAGAAATAAAAGATTTAAAGGTTAAAGATAAACAATTAGAAGATGAAATAACAGTATTAAAAATTAATGATCAATTTACCAAGTTAGGGAAAACTGATAATTCATCAGAAGAGTCTTCTTCAAGTGAATCTGAGAAAAGTAAAACTCTAAGTCAAGATAGTAGTAGGTTAAATACAATTAAAAAACTTAATGTACAAAAATGGCAGGTTAAAGTTAAACTGATAATTAATAACTATGAGTTAGAAGCCATTGCTTTAGTCGACTCAGGGGCTGATGTGAATTGTATTCAGGAAGGAATAATTCCTACTAAATACTATCACAAAACTACTGAAAGACTAAATGCTGCTAATGGAAGTAATTTAAGAGTAAATTATAAACTACCTAAAGTTCACATATGTCAGGATGGAGTTTGTTTTAAGACATCCTTTGTCTTAGTAAAAAACATAACAGATAGAGTAATTTTAGGATTACCTTTTCTTTACTTATTATATCCGTTTAGTATTAATACTAAAGGAATTTTTACTAACCCTTTAGGTCAACAAGTAATGTTTAAATTCTTAAATAAACCTGAGTCTATCCAATTAAAAAGATTAAAAGACTTTTCTTTGTCTATTAACTTGGTTAATTTAAAAGAAAGTCAAATTAACTATCTGAAAGAAGAAGTTAAGTATAAAAGGATTGAAGAACAATTAACTAGTAAACAACTAAGTCAAAAGATTGAGCAATTTAGAACTAAGTTAGAACAAGAAGTCTGTTCTACCCTACCTAGTGCCTTCTGGCATAGAAAAAGTCACATGGTTAACTTACCTTATGTCAAAGACTTTAGTGAAAGTAAAATACCAACTAAGTCTAGACCTATTCAAATGAATGCAGAACTCTTAGAAGTCTGTAAGACAGAAATAAATGATTTGTTAAAAAATAAAATCATTAGTAAAAGTAAGTCACCTTGGTCATGTTCAGCCTTTTATGTAAACAAAAGTTCTGAAATTGAACGAGGAGTTCCCAGATTAGTAATTAATTATAAACCATTAAATGAAGTCTTAGAATGGATTAGATATCCAATCCCTAATAAAAAAGACTTAATTAAAAGACTTAGTAATGCATGTGTGTTCTCTAAATTTGATTTAAAGAGTGGATTTTGGCAGATCCAAATAAATCCTAAGGATAGGTACAAGACTGCCTTTACCACACCCTTTGGTCATTACGAATGGAATGTAATGCCATTCGGATTAAAGAATGCACCTAGTGAATTCCAAAACATAATGAATGAGATATTTAACCATTATAATCAATTTTCAATTGTTTATATTGATGATGTTCTTTTATTCTCTCAGTCTATAGAAGAACATTGGAAACATTTGAAAATCTTCTTGGAAATAGTCAAATATAATGGGTTAGTCATCTCTTCATCAAAGATAGAGTTATTTCAAACCAAAGTCAGATTTTTAGGTTATCATATTCATCAGGGAACATTTATCCCAATTAACAGGTCAATTCTATTTGCGGATAAATTCCCAGATGAAATCACTGATAAAAACCAGTTACAAAGGTTCTTAGGATCCCTCAACTACATAGCAGAATTCTACAAAGACCTTAGGAAAAAGTGTCAACCCCTCTTCGAGAGATTGAAAGACAACCCTCCTCCTTGGTCTTCCATTCACACTGCTATAGTCAAAGAGTTGAAACATTATGTCAAGACCTTGCCTTGTCTTGGCATTCCTACTGAAAAGTCATTCAAAATTATTCAAACTGATGCCTCTGATGTTGGTTACGGAGGTATCCTCTTACAAAAAGTCACTTCCAGTTCTCCTGAACAAATCGTTCGTTTCCATTCAGGAACCTGGAATTCTGCACAGGTAAACTATAGTACTATTAAAAAAGAAATTTTATCTATTGTACTATGTATTAGTAAATTTCAAGATGATATTTTGAATCAAAGATTTTTGGTCAGAGTCGATTGTAAAAGCGCAAAATACGTTTTACAAAAAGACGTTCAAAATATTGCTAGTAAGCAAATATTTGCTAGATGGCAAGCCATTTTAAGCATATTTGATTTTGATATTGAATATATTAAAGGTAGTCAAAATTCTATTCCTGATTTTCTTACCAGGGAATTTTTACAGGGGAAGCCATAGCCATACACATACACATGCCTTTTCCTTGTTCCCATTACAGAAACAGGATAACCACATACAGTAAAAACATAAAAACCCTTTGGGCAGAAGTTGATATTCTCCTTCAGCTCCCTGAGTTTGATTTATTGATACTAAGTCATTATGAAAGAATCTGTCAGCTCCATAGAGAGATTAGTCATTTAAAAAGTCATTTGATTACTCTTAGTTACTGCTAATTTCTTTATTTTCAGATGTCATCCAGTAAGAAGGAGTCGTCCAGCAAAAAACAGCTTTCTCTCGTTCCTCCTCTTACTTTAGTCAACCGATTTCAATCCCTTGGAACAATTCCAAGACAGTCATATTCTTCAGCACTTGCTTCAGAGTCAGCCAGTCAACTTCAAATGACCACCTTCAAGTCATCAAAGTCAGATTATGTCCAAAAGCCCCTAGTCCATAACCTCTTCTACAGAGAACCAGTCCACAAAAATATCCATGATCCTATTGATCTGGTTAGTCATTTCCTCCCACCTGGATGGCATTTCATTCCTCACCATCCAGATAAGTCAATTTCTTTTTACAAAGATATTCTATTAAAGCATGAGTCAGTTGTTTTTAAACCTATTTTCGATAGAGTCAACAAAAATAAAATTATTTATCACTCACTGTATATTCACAATATTGTGTCTCTTGATGAGTGGGGTCATCCTTCCTTGCTAAGAACACTCCCTGGTCATTCCCTCCAATATAATTATTATGATTATATGGAGGCCTGGTTCAAAGTCATTCTTCACCAAAACGAGTCATTTACCCACTCTTGGTTCTTCCAATTTGACCATAAATTCAAGTCAGTCATTCCTTCATGGTTCTTGAGATGGTGGAATTATCACGGAGCAATTCCGGACATTCTTCCTATTGAACTTATGGATCAAGTCAACTATTTTTCTTCTCAGTTCAAAATAAATATACACAACAGTCAATTCCCCATACTACTTCTTTTTATAAGTAAATATAAAGTCCCTTGGATCTTCAAATGGCAATATAGTTTGTCCAACAACATCGTTGCCAGAATCCACTTTGTCAAATGGTGGGATATGTTCAAATATCCCAGAGTCATTGATCAAGTAAAAACAGAATTTCCAGTGAAAGTTCCCACTCCAGTCAAACCGATCACAACGGTTCCTATTCAACAGGTCCCCGTGGACCCTTATCAGTCATCTAAGCAGATCCCAGCTGCTTCCTCACAGTCAAAGTCCAGGTCCAGCAGGCCCTCTTCCAGCAAATCTAAAGGAAAGGCCCAATCCTCTAGTCCAACTAATGAAGACTTGCTCAAAATGTTCAGTCAATTTATCAAGGCCCAAGCCCAAGCCAAGGCAGAAGCCCATATTGAAAAGTCAACAGAAGAGTCATCTGAAGATGAAGATCAAAAATCTGAAGCCTCAGTTGATTCCTCTAGTACAAGGCCCTACGCGTTGCAGTCACAAGATGCTCAAGACCCCTTTGCTTAATTATTAGGCTTCAATCACTACTGTCCTTCAAAGTGACAGAAAAGCTGCCAAAATAATTATTCAAAGTGGAGTTAATAGTCACTTTTCAGACAGACATCACTATTTATCAACAGTCAAAAGTCACTTTTCCAGCCGAAAGTAACCTAAAGTCACTATTCATCTACAGGAAAAAGATACTCTCTACTGTAGCTCTTTTCCCTGTACAACAAAAGTCACTTTTCTTTGTCTATTTAAAGACGATTAAACTTCAGTTGTAAGGGTCGGATACCAGAGCTCCTTCCCTACTTCTCTCTACCTCCTCTGAGAAATTCTCCCAGTAATTGTTTAACATGTTTGTAGCAGTTTGCGCCTGCATCTTCTACTTTCAGTAAATTGTAAGTTACTCTGTATTTTATAAGTTACTCTGTATTTTAATAATAAAAGTTCACTTTCAGTAATTATTTATATATATATATATATATATATATATATATATAATTCCAAGAATTGGCTAGTGTAGCCTATGTCTAGGACAACACGGGCAAGGATTTTCTACAGTGAGCTGACTCCCTGTAAGGTTGCAGGGAGCCCAAAATAACGTCGTTTTACTTAAAAAATATATTCTTTTAAAACGACGTCGTTTTGAAGGAAAAAAATTTCGGTCAAAACAATATCATTTTGGCTTCCTACAACCCTACAAAGAGCCAACTCCCTGCAGTGACCCCTAATCCAAAATCATGTGCCCCAAGACTCAACCTCATTAACCCTGGCCATGTTCTGTTAAGTTAGGCATGTGGACAATATACTTTAATGGGGACACTCCCAGTAGCACATATAAAATATAATTTAATTTAAAACGTGATTTTTTTATTTTTTATTTTTTGAGAAAGGGGGCAGAAGCGGGGATTACAAGAAAGAGATTACATTCTTATGAATTTGCTTCAAATTACTTAACCTATCAAATTATTTAGCAGGTTTGAAACATAATTTCAGCACGTTGATATAGTACTTGAAAATAAATAATATCATTGGTCACAAAAATGGTGTAATCGGCGTGATCCACCTTAACTCGTTTAGTTGGAGATAAAGTCAGCGTCATCTAAATCTCCATTGAGCAGCCTTATTAGACTAGAGTAGTACGCACCATATGTATAAAGCACAGTGGTGTTATGAACAACGACAGGAACGGATTCAAAATTCCTACTTTGGGAATTCAAATAAATGTAATTGAAAACTAAAAATTTTGCTATAAAACTTAAAGTAAAATATGAATTTCTACCGGTTAAGTTCAGATTTGTTTTCATTTGTTTTCGTAACCCTGAATCTCTTTCTAAAGAAAATGTATTAACTTGTTTAGATTCGACTCTTGAAATTTTAGAAGGAGGTTGTTCCGGATGAGTTGAAGTCTCAATATTTTGCTTTGAAGATTCCTCAATTATGTAACTTTTAATTTTTTGAGAAGTTCTAGATTTAAAAAAGGAATCAATTATTTTATTCACTATGATCAACCTTACCGACATTATGTTTAATACAATATAGACAATAAAAAAAAATTTGCATAATACTTCAATCCTCAAAGCTATGACAATCAATTTGTAAAATAACAAAGGTTTCACAAATATAAATCAAAGATCTTTCTATCACCAATCGATTATTTTGGATACAAATACTTTATAAGAAAAATATTTGACTTACCTCTTAACATCAGACGGAACTTCGATGAAAG
Source organism: Actinidia arguta var. hypoleuca (assembly GCA_030159115.1). Lineage (NCBI taxonomy): Eukaryota > Viridiplantae > Streptophyta > Magnoliopsida > Ericales > Actinidiaceae > Actinidia > Actinidia arguta. The sequence continues at coordinate 2,627,821 of BRYE01000027.1, forward strand.
ACACTCCA
>BRYE01000027.1:2657828-2660328 GCA_030159115.1 Actinidia arguta var. hypoleuca
TATTATCACTGCTTATTACTCTTTTTGTTTTATATTGTTTGTCATATTTGAAAATTTTAATTTTTTATAGACATATAATTATTGCATTTACTTTATATTTAATAACAAGCAATTCCTTCAAAACTATCTCTTAAAGTTGTAAAATCAATACTTAATTATAACAAAGAAAGGAAAAAAGGAGAATGTTAAAAAAAAATTATCTTAATTTTTCAAAATTAATATACAATTTGGGACATCATAAAAAGAAAAAAAAAGACCAACAATATGGAACAGACATAATATTATTATTTGAATTAAAGATTTAATTGAAAGATTGTCTAAAGACTAGTGATTTTTACACTCCTCTTTTTTTTTCCTTCTAATTTTACCTCTTTATCTGTCTTTATTAGAGTGAATTTATTCAAAAATTATTTTATATAGGAAAAATATTTTTAAAAAATAAAAATATTTAAATAAATTCATAATAATAAAAATAAAAAAAAGTATAATTTAACATTTAACAAAAATAAAAATATGAAAATCAATATCCTTGTTTACAAGATGCATGTTAGCATTTGTGTGAGCAAAACATGTTCATGTACGGATAATGCTCGATGGTCAACAAGATGCAACTTGACAATACCATAAAACACTCATCATTGTTGAAGGGGTGCAATTGAAGGAATCAGGCATGTTACCTAGCTAGGATCCAACTAATACCAATATTATAATATAATACGATACGGATTCATAATTTTAATATCGAGGGAAAAATGATACGAGAATCTTCTAAATATAATTTAAATCCAACGTCTTCAGAAAATTTGTAGAAGAAATTTGAAATACAATATAAATTTATATGGTAACTAGACATTCCTTGTCAGAAGTTGCATACAAATTATTATCATTGCTAAACGAAATTAGTGAGACAAAATTAATTTGGATGCTGGTCTTCAAATTTCAATATATATCAAGCAAGAACGAGCTATTTCGTCATATTTTTTGCTTGAACTTATACAGACCTAATAGTTACGGATGCAAATTCCTATAATTTGAAGGTTCAAAATTTTTAATTTTTTTTAGATTGTCTCGCAAATCTTAATCCAGTAAAAAATATTATTTAAACTTTGAGTTTGCGATCGCCTCCGTTGACTTTTGGATCCATGATTGTATGTGATCCTCCCTTTTATCTACTGGTGAATAGCATGGTAATGGTTAATGACTTGCACATGCCCCTCCGTTCTCTGCAAAAACAAACTCTCTCTTCCCTCTTTCACCCACATCCACACCCACATGGGGGTGGTGGAGCTTTAAGATTTCTTTTAAAGGCATGATTCACACCACCATTGTTGATTGGACCCAATAACAAAGTAAAATTAAAATCGTTATAGGAATGATATCACGTTATTATTTTTACGTAATATTATAATTTAATTAGTGATAAAACTTTTATAAGCGATAGTTGAATCTCATTATTTGAATGTAATCACGAATTATCAATAACTATTATGGATTTGGATGAGAAGTGAACACGCAAACTTCACTTCACTTCATTTTTATTGAAATTGTTAAACGGATATTAATCTAGAGATGGCATTGAAACAAGTCCTAATTGTTTAAATTTGAACTATAATAACTAATATGAAACAATAATCAAACTACGGGGATTCGTTGTGCTATCTCAGCAGTTAGATTAGAATCAAGGATGGATATATTAAGTAACAAAATATTTTTTAAAGAAGATGTACATGTATTAAAAGTTGTCTAAATTAAAATAAAATCATAATAAAAAAAAATGATTAGTTTAACAAATAACAAAGCTCTCAATGGATTACTACAGAAGGCTTACTATTTAATTATTTTAAAAAAATCCGAGCAGTGGAGGGCATTTATAATTTGGCATAAATAATAAAATTTATAGATATAGTAAGCAAGTTTTTTAAAATCGTAAAGATGATAACTGACATTTTATTCTTTTCTAACTCTTTCCTTAATTAAAAAAGACGGTACCATTAGTCACAATATGAATATTTGTTATAGTTAAACTTATATTAATAAATTAATTATTTTGTTTTGAAAAAATAACACGATATATATATATATATATATATATATATATATATATATATATATATATATATATATATATATATATATATATATATATATATAACTATTGCAATGCACTCCATAGTCCATAACTAGATCATGGGATAACTTCAAGGATACTCAAGTTGATTTCTGTTTTTTCTGGATTGGATACAGCCAAGAGTTGGCGCTTTTGTCGTGGGATGGAGTGGAAAAAGAAGCTTTGGTCCATGTGCTCTCTTCTGATGCCACCCCACATGCCATTGGGTCCCACTTTTCTTTGAATATTTTTCTTGAGCCCAAGCTTTATGCCCTTTTAATATAGTTTTGCAGCTTTCCATTTACCCTTCTTTATTTTGACTTTTGACAAAGGTAAGGCTCGTGTCCACACAACCCATGTAACTAACTCAACCAACCAATCTTTAAGGCACCG
>BRYE01000027.1:2682828-2685328 GCA_030159115.1 Actinidia arguta var. hypoleuca
GGTTCTTTTTTTTTATCAGCCCTTCTTGACGACATCTCATAAAGATTCAATATTGAATTGCTTTTGCGGATGGTGAATTTTCACTTCTACATTTGTTTGGAGACTAGTTCCGGCAGTGTAATGGAAGCATTATATCCTTGGATTTTTCAAAAGTACAAGTGCGGACTTATGATCTCGGATTCTTTAACTATAGTTGTAAAGTTCTTTACCCCTCCATCCTGAACTATATTTCTTGTGATTTCAATTTCAATTTTTCTTTTTAAGCTAGGCAGATTCGTGAGTTCATCTATGGTGGCAAGAAATAGGGAAGCCAATTTTTTGGTGGAATAAAATGGTAGATGATTGTAAAATTTGATCTTTGTACTGTTCAATATAGTTTCAACTGTTAAAGTGTTAATGTGATTTACCCCCATCCTCCTCTATGATATCTTTTATTGATTCATTTTTATTTTTTATTTGTTGCAGGTGGTGACTTCTCATTTTTATAATTAATTGGGGACTTAATCGAGCACAACAGTAAATCAAGCATGATATGTAAGTGTTGTCTTTCATCATTGATTGGATTTTGAAAACAGTACATAATTGTAAATTATGATTAATGGGATGTTTAACACTTCCTCGGCTTTATCTTTGAGGGGTACGATGTTGAAGTCCTTTTGCAACTAGTGACTTCCTATTTTGTCGTATCTTTTGGATTTGGTTGAGCAGTGCATAGTAAGAGTTAATCATTCCTTTGATTTCTTTTCTTTTTTATTAAATCTTCAATAATTGTAAAATTAAGATCTTTGGAGTTTTATATTAGGGTCCTCTAACATTAAAAAAAGACATTTAATGTTTCGGTTACGAATTTGAAGATCCGTTTGCTCGACTTCCACCAACTATATATATGTATAATAGATGGGTTTGATTATAAGGAAAAATATCTTTATTTTTGTTCAGTTGATCAAGGAAAAAAAATGACTTTAACTTTGTGATTTTCCTCCTCATTCGAGAGACCAATATTTTTATTATTTTCATATTGATTTTGGGTTTGATATTAGGATGATCAAATGAGTTGGTTGTGATATCTCCACATTTGTGAGTGCACATTTGTAGGGAAGTGATTGTTGAATCCTGGAGTATAGGACGCCATTAACCTGCTTCTGCATTGGGTCACATACTCAAATGGGCAAAAGTCTACTTCTACTCTTACGGATAATATCTTTGACACGCCTCTCTCGATAAGTATTCCTAATGTCATATTTTATTTACTTGATTTGTTTTTTAATATATTTTTGCAACTTTTAAAACCCCTGATTTCCAACAATTGGTTTTCATCTACACCTCCGGTTTTGAGTGCTGACAACAATTGATTTGGGTTGATTTCCATCCGTCTTCTTTAAAGGGGGGAAATACTTTTCTCCTCCTTGGGTATGCATCTGGATTGAAACATTGCTTTGATTTAACGCATTCTCAAACACATAAATCAACCCAAATCAATATATTTTAATCATCTTCTTAAACTGATAAATCAACCAAACTCCATATTTTTCAATCATCTTCTTACAATCAAGATCGTAGTAATCGAATTGTATTGGGTAGCTGGTTGCTCTTGTAAAAGTGAATCGAATCTCCGACTTTCGAGTTTCGAGTTGTGAGCATTGACTAATTTATCTCACCCTGTTCAAATGGCATGGTAATCAAATTGTAAAGGGCAGCTGCTCCTGTCAAAGTGAATCAAGCCTCTGATTATCGAGTTGTGTGTAGCGAGTATTTTTTCCCACCCTGTTCAAATCGCATAGGATTTATTGGCGGAACAGTAAACGAATTTCGTATTTCATATCTTCTTGTAATGTTGCATCACTTGTCTGGTGGTTTTGAACTTTTAGTACTCCAGTGTTACTAAAATTACCAAATTCACAGGTCTTAAGAGGAGAGAAATAAGCTAATACTTTTTTGTTCAGTCTGTAGAAGGAGGCGGCATTGCGAATGAAGAGCGTCTCCTCAAATAGAAATTGCAGTTCACCATGTCAATTAATTCTCAATCATTTTTATTATAGAACTTTCCAAATACTTGAACTCAGAGGGAAAGCAAAAGAAGAAAAAGGTTACTCTTCTCATCTCTAGTTTTTTCTTTTTCCCAAACGAATTCTAAGTTCGAAATGATAAGTATATTATTTCCCAAATTTTTCTCCTTGTTTTGAGCAGCTCTGCTTTGAACCGGAATTAAAGCACAGAAACAATTACCAGTTATGGAGAATCAACCCCTTCTTCCTCGAACTAACCATTTTCTGTAATTCCTCTTTCCATCTGCAATTTCCTTTACTGGGTTTATGTGTGTGTATGTTTTGATTGATATGTAAGATTTGTTCTTGTTGTTGTAGTGTTTTTTTTTTCTCAATTAAAATGTTATGCCAATAAATCTTAATAAAGTTTCAAGCTTATCCGCATTTATAATTTTCATCAGAATCTCGACAGTGCTGTTGTATCCGATCATTTTCTGGAGATCATTGATTTGGTA
>BRYE01000027.1:2720328-2725328 GCA_030159115.1 Actinidia arguta var. hypoleuca
ATAAAAATAGTTTGAAACTTTGGAGGTAAGAATCAGGAGAAGTTTGATTTGCACCAGAAAATGAATCTTCCTTACCATGTTGCATGTCCTATTTTACATCTTTCCCCACCAATTTAACACAAAAATAAATAAATAAATAAATAGAAAGAAAGAAAGGAAGGAGAAGTTGCAAAAGTTTAGATCATAGTGCTGCTAGTTTCCTTCATATGACTGGTCTCATAGAAATGTCAAGATTCTGAAACACCATGATACTAAGAAATATTTCTTAAATTCAAACATGTAATTTTTTTTCAGTTCACAAGAAATCCTCTAACCATCACGCTTCTTTGACTTTGTAAGTTTTCCCTAAAAAAAGGACACTGTCAGTTTTAACCTATTTTATAGAGAATTAATGATTCCTTTAGGCCTGTGGATGAAAGGAAATAGGAAATTAATGGATCCAACAATTCAGATTTAATCTTTCTTCTTTACTTTTCGTTTTCCTCTACATATCGCTCCCTAAATCTGTGATCTAAAAAATTAATGGATCCAACAATTCAGATTTAATCTTTCTTCTTTACTTTTCGTTTTCCTCTACAAATCGCTCCCTAAATCTGTGATCTAAACACAACCTTAATTTCTTACTAGAGTTACCTTACATTGCTGCTTGATGGTTTTTGGTTCTTAATATGCAGTTAGCATCTTTTCAAAAGAAAAAGAAATAAAATTACCCAATTAATTGCAATAGTGGTACTGTTAAATGCTTAGATGTTGGGGCAATGTTCTTTAATGATGGTCATCTACTTATGATTCATGCCATCAAATTCAATTGAATTGAAACTATACTCATACTTGTGGAATTCTGTTAAAGGATGGATATAAAAATTTCCGTTTATCATCATGAATGCGCATGCTAAGGTTGACATATAATTAAGTAAATATGATTGACGTGCCATAAGTCGCTGCATATAAAGATCTATTTCCTGCAAAAAATGAAGTGGAAAAAGGATGTGTTCCACTGCAATACACAACCACAAGAACAGGAGCTCTAATCGATCTTTCTTTCTCTAATTTTGTTTTCCCTAATAGAAGCAATTCTGAACCATGTAAGAACATGAACTTTTTTGATGATATGCTGCTATGGAATGGGAAATGAATGATTTTAGATTCAGTGTTCAAAACCATTTCTTGGTTAGAGCTAGTTTACATTTTCTTGTAAATTAACTGCAACTAAATTCTCTGTTCTTTCCTCAGGTGTTGGAATACTCACAATTCCCTATGCACTATCATCCAGAGTGGTTGAGCTTAGTGATCCTTTTTATCATCACCACAGTCACTTTCTACACAGGCTTGCTGATAACAAGATGTATGGATGTAGATCCAAACATCAGAAGTTATCCTGACATAGATGAGGTTGCATTTGGAAACAATGGAAGAATAGTTGTATCAGTTTTTATGAATATGGAGCTCTACTTAGTCGCCACAGGTTTCTTGATTCTAGAAGGCGATAACTTACAGAACTTATTGCCAGATGTGGAATTTGGGGTTACTGGATTAAAAGTTGGTGGAAAATAAATGTTTATTGTGATTGCTGGCCTCATTGTTGTGCCCCCAGTCTGGTTAAATAACATGAATGTCCTCTCTTATATCTCTGCCAGCAGAGATCTAGCTTCTATTATCATCCTAAGCTCGATTTTGTGGGCTGGAACGTGTGACTGCATTGCAGAAAGGAACGCTTAATTGGAACGGAATCCCTACATCCGTGAGCTTACACGCCTTTTGTTATTATGCCCATCCAGTGTTCCCCATCCTCTACTCTCCGATGAAAAAGAAATACAATTCTCTAAGGTAAAGCAAAGTGTTTGACAAGTAGCTGTAGCAGACTATCCATCTTCAAACGGGTAGTTCTGATCTTTGTTTCTCTCCTGTTTGATTAGGGGTGATAAACGAACTAAACTTCTCGAGCTTGGCTCGTGTTTGGGTCGTTAAAAGCTTATTTGAGATTGATTTTAAACCAACCTAAGCTTGAAAATATTTTTTCAGCTTGTTAGGCTTTTAAATCAAACTTGAACAATCTACTACTCGGCTCGGTAAGCTTATAATGGGTAAACAATTCAAGTTCCTCGAGCTTGGTTAGTGATTGGTTCAATTAAAGCTTGTTAGAGCTCGTTTCGCTTGATAAACAAGCCAAACTCAAGCCTATTTTTAATGTTCGTTAAGTTTTCAAACCAAGTTTGAATAGTCTACTGTTCGGTTCGTTTATTACCTCTATGTTTGATATTCCAAAAAAGTTGCTTTATCTGTTGAATGTCTGAGTTTCAATTTGCTCCTCAGTTGCGTCATGGCACAAAAATGCAATTCAAAACTTTTATAAGAATTAAATTGAAAAATACATAAAAAATGGGAGTCGCCACCTAAATTTTAGTTTTTTACGAAACCATTAAAAACTGACTCTCGGGGATAAACCTAGTCCCTTTTCATTCCCAAAGATGAGTCCGGAAACTCATTTACCGAGTTAGAATGTGTTAGACACTCACTTAACCTAACCTTTCGGTTAATCTCTACTCGATATTTTAAAATTAAATAAAATTTATGATGCATGCCCTAAACCTAGGAAGCACGAACACACTGATTAGGGTGCCGTATGCGTGTCGGACACATCGCAGACACGTCAAAATACGTGTCGGACACACCATGTGGCGTGTCCTATTTTTTAAATAATTTTTTAAGCAGTGGACACGTCTGGAACACGACAGGGGTTAAAATATAATTATAAAAATTGAGAGTAGGATGCTTGGTAATTCATGCTTTTAGGCATTAATGAATCAATCTATTGATGTATCAGATGATGATCTTCTTTAACTTGTGTCTTTCTCTATGCTTGATGGATGATGAATTGATGACTTATTGTCTATTTTTGTTGGTATTTTGATGTTTTATATATATATATATACAAGAAAAATAAAAATATATAAAATAATAATAATTTTTTGTCGTGTCCCCGCAGTATCTGTGTCTTCCATTTTTCAAAATTGTCGTGTCTGGTGTCCGTGTTCGTATCTGTGTTCGTGTACGTACTTCTTAGCCCTAAACTATTACATATTTACAACATGGCACACAAGACTTTGATTTAACACATAACACCACACTAAATTGAAAATTAGGGTTTTATAAAAAGTAGCGTCAAAAACAAAAGTTAACAATAAAACGAAATCAAACAAGATCAAATGCAACAAATCAATCTTTTTCAGAAAAGAAATTTCCAAGGCACCTCAAAAACCTAGTTTCAATCGAATGCTACAACCATAGGGATTCTTAGAACCGTTACCTTAACCAGTTTAGATCTTAGCCGTTAGATCGTTTAGAAAAATAATTTGCACCGTTGGATCGTCTTGGATTGTCCTCGGGTTGAATCAGGATGATCAGATCGGCTCCTCGAATTCTTGATGGTTCTTCCCTTCTCGGATAGCTCTTGATTGCGGTAGAGTTTTGCCAGAACGGGAACTCTACAAAAATCTCCTAACAAAAATCCGATAGAACTTTTGCATTATTTTGGAGACGCAATTACTGTGGAAACGACTGCGAAGTTACAGAATGAAACATGAATACCTGAAGCTCACATGACCCCTTTTAAGAACCAAAGTGAAACGTTGGTCAAACTATAAGGACCAATGAGCCTTGGTCCTTGTCGTAAAGCCACCTACCAGTCGTCACTCTCTCCTCCCCTTTCGCCACTCTTGCAGTCCTGCCTACATTTGCCACCCTTCAACCTTCTCCTCTCCCCTCTCCTACTCCTCCCATTACTGCAACCTAGTTTGTTCCCTTCTCCTACTCCTCCCATGGCTATGCAAGGTGGTGGCAGCAGTGGCAGCTTGTGACTTTGGTGGCGTCAACGGCGACGCTAACAACTTGCAAGTATGCTTTAATGTGGTTGATGGAATGGGGAGCTTTTGTGAGGGCAAGGGGTGTAGATTGATCAGTTGTGGAGGGTGGTCGGTTGTGGGGTGGGAGAAGTACTAGCGAGGGTTGGGTTTTGGATTTGGCATTGATACGGCGGTACTGTGGCACTGGCATGGCACCACACACCATTTTCCGTTAACAATTTGGACGGAATTTGAGGATTGGTTCTAATTGAGAAAAAATAATAAGTTAAGGGTCAATGTGACAAAATCGTTTGTTTGTGGGCCAAAGAGAGAACCTAGTCAATACTTAAAGGGGCAAAGTGTAATTTTTTCATGGCTGGTTCCAACTCCTAACCAATATAAAGTGGTGTTTGCCAATAGTTCTCCAAACAAAAATTGAAGTGTTGTAAACAAACAAACAGAGTTCAGAGAAATGAAAGTTGCATTGATAGTCCTCCTCACCTTGCTTGTGGTCTTCCCTGTCTATGGGGAAGAGGACCTCCGTTCCTTCACCCTGGTGCTGACATGGCCAAATGGGTTTTGCCGCATTAAGGCCACCTGTTATCGTCCCGTTCCTCAAGACTTCACCCTCCATGGGTTTTGGCCAATTTGGCGGAATGGCACACATGCTGAGTTTTGTCCATCAAACACGCGATTAAGGCTTGAAAATGTGATTACACTGTCACTCATTCCTTTATTCTACTTGTTCTTTTAATTTGTTTGATGTTTTTAATTTTTTCCTTTGTAGCAGGAAGACATCACTTCTTCTCTTGGCCAGCATTGGCCAAGTCTCTGTGGTGAAGAAGGGCTGCACCAAAACCAGAGGGAAGCAAATTTTGATTTTTGGAAATATCAGTGGAACAAGCATGGAACTTGCTCCAACTTGGACCCTCTTGTTTACTTTCGCACTGCCCTCCGTCTCAAAAATGAGATCGATCTACTCAATGCACTTCGTCTCTCCAGTATGTCTAAATCTGAATGATTTTTGTTTCAATTTTAGGAGTTTTGATAGTGCTTCTTATTGATACTTGTAGCATATTTCTAATTCAAATATTTTTACAGATATCACGCCAGGTCAAAATTTTTACACTCCCCAGAAGATAGTGTCGGCTATCAAAA
>BRYE01000027.1:2827828-2832828 GCA_030159115.1 Actinidia arguta var. hypoleuca
TCAACTATTTTGTTGAGGGTCCAAACTCCAAACTACAATTCCTATATGTTCTATTATGAAAGAAACGGCTTGGAAAACTCTTTACCACTGGCGAGAAAATTTCTAACTCAAGTGCAAGTTAGAAGATCAAAAATTTATAATGACGCATTTTGAGTTTAACATAGAGAATACAAGTTGATATCATACCCTCGCAAGTTAAAGCGGGAGAGATGCGAAACAGTCCAATAACTGCAAATTAAACACGGGCATGCATAACTTACTTTGGTTTTGAATGAGAAACTGATACAACTTAATAACCATAATAAGGAGGCTGACCTGGAGGTGATGCGCCGCCAGGTCGCACATTCGACTGCTGTGCAGACTGAGATACTCTAATCTGACCTTTTTGCATAGGTGAGGAAACAGGAAGAGTTGATGTGGTGGCATACGCTGGAGCAAAAGACGGTGCATATGCTTGCCCAGGAAATGGAGCTGACTCGAAGGTTGGTCTGCCATATTTGCATCCCATGAAGCCAGGCACTTGTCCTATGGGAGCTTGAGCCACCCGCAGAGCATCACCAGCAGCAAACTAACTCCAAGGAAATATTGGAGTTACCTGAGGATTCTGCTGTTGGGAATTGTGTAATATCTATTCGTGTCACTGTATGCCTAGAACAAGATAAATAACTAATCAAATGAAAGGAAAAACAACTTCCACAATTAATAAATGAAAAAGGGTGATTATGTTTCAAGAAGCGCAAGTTTGGGAACGCGTCTTTTCAATCAACAACAGTTCCCTTCTTGTTGTAACCAAGCCTTCAGATTTATTTTCTCTTAATTTTCTTCAGGAACATTAACTCAAAAACACATTTATACCTTTACATTGAGATCAGTATGACGAGAGTATGATAGATGAAGCTTTACAATAGCCACCAATACCATCATATACGGTGTCCCTCTAAAGCATCTTTGGCAACTGCTGCGGTTATGACATCTGGAAATAGAACAATTTATAAATCAGCTAACAGGCTCCCCTAATCAATGGAAAAGAAAGACCCAAAACACAAAAACGGTGATCACATGGTTGAAGAAGCTAGTCAAACAGAATAAACAGTGGATTCTCCCTGCCTGGTGAAAGAACATCTGATAACCAAGCACAGAAATGACGCATGCAACTATCAGATTGGATACGTGGAGATAAGAGGGTCCTAAGCATTTTAATTTCGTAATCATAATCCATAACTATACAAGCCAAAAAGAAAGAATAGAACCAATAATGGCAAGAAACAACAAAATTTTTGCAAAGAAACAAGAAAATCGAAACGTGGAATGTCTAAAACTTCCAAGAATTGTGGGAAGGAAACTTTACCCAGTGTTATTCGAAAATACCAATACCCTTGCCTTTTACGTTTTTGGATGCACGTTCCGAAACATGATTCACTTTTGTTTTGTCTTATTTGTTTTCTTAATATGTCCTTAATAAAATAAAATTGAGATAGGGGAGGTTTTGCAGGACAAAGTGGAATAAAAGAGGCCAAAATGCTCCTAGAATTCTTTAATCCAACTAATTTGAATAAAAATAAACAATGTTACATTGGCTGTATAATTGCTAGCAAAAAATCTCTCTAAAGTTTAGAGTATCATGATAAATCTGAATAGTGTATGCATATAAGTCTACTCATATTGTACCACACAAGAAGTACAGACACTTCCAAGTTCCAAGAAGGTGACACATGCCTGCTGAACACGGTGTTGGACACTAACACTCGTCAAACACTAGTCAAAATGTTCTATTATAATTTTATTTTATTTTAGAACCAGAAACGCGTCGGACACTTGAGGCCAAACTTGTCCATGACTTAGAAGCACAAAAAACACCATAATAGTTCGGGGAAAAACAACAACAACTTGTGATCCAAGTATAACAACGAAACAATGATAGACTGAGTTATACCTATTAATGTCTCATTTCGCTTTTCTAATTTTAGGAATTCCAAAACTCATAACTTCCAATTTCTATGGGCTGTATTTGGATCAAGGATTTGGTGCGGAAAAAGGAAATGAAAATGGAAAAGAGTTATGATACAACCGAACCAAATCTTTGATCCAAACATGGGCTTTATGGGAAAAAAGAAAAGAAATAAAAAACTACTTAAAATAGATATTAAGTCATGTTGTGCATACTGCATACTTCTTAGAACATGAAAATAATTTCTTACTGTTTTGATATGATAATAGATGAACGTTTATAAATTATACTTGTCAAAAAGATATACATGTTATCGTAACATAAAGACATCAAGTAATTTAGAACAGTTTCACTTTTCTTTACTTATCAAAAAAATATACATGTCCCCCGTCCGTATTCATGCTTCTCTGCATTATGCATGTCCCCCCAAAACAAATCTAATACCACATAATCGATCCTATAGAAATTCGCCAAATTCAAGCAGAAGTTACAGATGAAGGCGATAGAAACACTCACGAATTCAACGAAGAACTGATTGTGATTGGCGCCATATTGCACTTGGTATTGACGATCCTGCCGAGGGGCTTGCAGAGTTCGACGAGCTCCTCTTCGGTGCACTCTCATGGCAGGTTGCGCTGCTTGCGCAGGTACCGGAACTGATGCTGCCCCGACGTCGACATCGACCGACTTAGGGTTTTATGCGATTACTACTATTGGGAAATAAATCCAAGAATCGAATAGAGTTCAGTTGAAATTTCGTGAATTAGGGTTTTGCTTGGGTTGGAGACGGTGGTCGTGGTGGCTGGTCGTCTAGAAAGGTCCAGCAATATTCACTTTTGTGCGGTTCACTTCTCTCTTTTTACTTATATTTATGGGTTAAAAGTAATTTTAAAATATTATAATTTTTAAAAAGTTTTAGTCCGTATAATAATGTTTATAGTTTTCCATTTTATATAAATAAATTTTCTTTCCCATTATTGAAAAATAAAAAACAAAAATATATTTGGCAGAGTGATTTTTAGACTGTATTTGGATTAAGAATTTAGTGATGAAAAATAAAACGAAAAAAAAAAATAGATGATTCAACACTAAAGAGTTTGATCGTCTAATTTTTTTTTATTAAATTATTGATTCAAATACAATCTTAGTTAGAGAAATGAATTATGGCGGGAAGGTGGATGAAGTTGAACGAAATAGGAAAGTTGGTGGACTGCCAAAGAGCCGTTTGGCAAAAAGTCATCAGTGGGATCACTAGAGATGGTTGCCGAAGGCTAAAAATGGGAGATGGCAGGACATGGAGGAGTTATGGAGGTTTTGCGATAATAGGTAATGGACAGAGCTGGAGCTGGTAAGAAATGGGGAAGCAGATAATGGAAAGTTTGTTTTTAAAAATAGTGAAAAATATTTTTTTTAAAAAAAATTGTTGCCATCTTTATGAAAATAATATTGATTACCAAACTTTACAGTTTTCAAATTTTTTAAAATAAAAAAAGAATAAATATAAATAAGAGTTACTTCCACTAAACATAGTTTGTGGTGCATATAAATAGAACGATTATTTTTATTAGAGTAAATTCCACTACTCTCTTGTGATATTTTTGATAAATACAATCACTTCTATTATATTTTTACAAATAACACTAACATCTTTTATTTTTAAAACTAAAATTAAGATTCCCTCTAGAGCTTATTTTGGTACAAAAATAACAAAATTGACATTTGATTTAGGGTTTTAATTTTTTTTATTAATACACTCATTAAGATAAATTAATATTTTTTTTTTCTCAAAATACTATTTATTTATAAATTATTTAATTTTTAATTTTTATCAATAAATATTTTTTTAAAAATGAACTAATTTAAATAGTTTATTTTTTAAGTACTCATAATGAAATGTAATTTTTTTTTTGTTATTAATATTTTTTAAAAAAAATATTAATTTAAATATTTTATTTTTAATTACTCATAATCTAAATATATTTAAAAAAATAAATTATTTTAAAAAATAGAGAGAATAATTATTTATTTTAATAAGTGTATTGAGAAGAATTTTTTGGAAGCGGAAAAATTTATCTGATTATCGATAAAAGTAGTTGAAAACCAATAAGAACGGCCCAAGAAAGAGCAAAACACAGGTGGCCCAACAGGCGTTGAGGAGCCCATAAAAAGGGCTTTTGATTCGAACATTCTGGACCGAATATACAAAACGGCCCGGACCTCCAAAGAAGATATTTCTGGAGACTGGGGACCCTGCACGCGCAGTGCGTAACATAGAAGTTAGAACGTAAACCCTTCCGTCCGATCAAAACCCTCGAAAATCAAATTAGAGAAGAGCGTGGAGAAAATTCTCTCTCTCTCTCTCTGCGACTGAAGATTTGCGTGCAACGTAAGGTAACGCAAAATTCTCGTCCTCGATTTGCTTCGTTCAAATAATTTATATCTGCGCATATACGTTCACCGATGTGTTTGCTCGATTTCTTTACGATTTACTACTAGATCCACGTTTAATTTCTCTCTCCTTGACTTGATTCTGGTAGTCCTCGTGAATGGACGTCCATGGATGTGTTTGTTTTCATGGAAAAGATTGTTTTTCTTGGAGCTGGTGTGGAATGGTAGTTTTTTTATTCTCGCTTTCATCTAGCTTCACCAAAATGTATTCACATGGTAACATGTTTTCTCTTTAAAAAATCTCATCGTTTTTGTTTGAACGGCCGAGTGATAGTTTTTAGATTATTTTTGTAGAACAGCAATATATCATCTACTTGAAGTACTGTTAAGTTTGAATGGGTAATCCTAGTGTTTTTGTCAATATAAATAATTTTAGTTGTTCCGAAAATAAGATTAACGTATTTTTTAAATGAGGAATCATTTGTGGCATTTAATGGGGTCATCCATGAATAGCTATTTCAGAAATGCAAATGCTAGGTACGCAACTTAAAGCCACACACTCTCACAAATAGTGAGTCCCAAAGTGTATAGGCCCACGGTGGGACTCTATACGAGACTGGTGTGGCTGAACGTTGTCTACGTAGAATTGCTCTTGCTGAAAAAT
>BRYE01000027.1:2865328-2867828 GCA_030159115.1 Actinidia arguta var. hypoleuca
AGAAACCAACCAGAATCTACCACCCCCTACCCTCTCATGACTAATAAATATATAATTCTTTTGCTTATGCATGTCATGACATATTAAAGAGTAAAAATAACATAAATAAATTAAATTATCTGGCAAAAAATCAAACCTTACAAATATTTTAAGAAACAATATATATTATCCTTGAGAGAGAGTGTTTCCTCACATTGACTTCAAAAATATTTGAACTATTTAAAATATTAGTCATATAGTCTTACCCCACTAAAAATATAATATAAGTAGAGAGTGGGGTAAAAATAAAATTATCAAAATTTTAAGTTGTTAAAATATAAATTTATAAAACTTTTTCACAAAATACTAATAAAAAAATGTATATGATATACCAGTAAAAATCTTTAAAATATCAAAATTGTAAGTGGTAAAATATAAACGTATAAACAAAATTCACAAAATACGAACAAAAGAGATGTATCTAATATATAGTAAAAACTTAAATTTATAGTAAATACAAACAAAAGAGATGTATCTAATATATATCTAATATATTAGATACATCTCTTTTGTTCGTATTTTGTGTATTTTGTGAATATACAAAAGAGATGTATATTAGATATACATCTCTTTTGTTCGTATTACAGAAAAAACATGTTGTGTTCTAAGCAAGAGAGAGAGAGAGTGTGAAAAAGAAGAAGAAAGCATTATGGCATTCATTGAAGCTTCATCCAAGGTTGGGAAGTAAGTCAAATATTATTTCTCTCTTATTCCTCTCTCTTTGTCCATATAAGTTTCTTGTAAGTTGTATCTAAGCAAATAGAACACATCAGGTTTTTTCTGTAAGGTCAAAACTGATTGTCCTTAAACATTTTTTATTACTCTATATATAAGGTTCTTGTTTTGACTTTACCCATTTCAATTGGTACATTAGAGCGTGTATTTTTAGATATAAAACTTATTAAAAATAAATTGCGCAATGATGGAAGGTAATTTTCTTGCTACTTACTTGATTATATATATATATTGCGGTTTTGATATTGAATCTATGATATATGCTTTTATGTCACGAAGGAACGCTGAGTACACTGTTAGACACCCAAGTTTAGTACATAGACATATACAACAAGTGATTAGTACTCTTGTGATTAGTAATTTTTATTTTTTTAATTATAATATTTACTTTTTATTTGGTGAAAATCCATGTTGTAGTACTTTATGTTTATTGTAAAACTTTTAGGTTAAGATTACATGTATCTCGCCCCCAAAACTTGAAAACTTGGATCCATCCCTAATCGTGATCCAAGATTCTCAAGTCCAAAATATGGTGCGTTAAGATTTGTTTCACTATTTTTGTGACTTTACTAATTTATGCCTGCAAAATTGCTTATAGTTTAGGAGTATAATTTCGGTCCAGCCCAACATGAAGCAGGTTTGGGCGAGTCTGGCTCGAACGTCGAAAGTCCCCAGCCCGACAAGTCCAACGGGCTTCGGTTTTGGGCTAGCCTAAATCAAGCTTTTTAAGGAATGATGAACATACGCCATTATATATATATATATATATATATATATAATTTTATTTATTTATTATTATTATTATTATTATTTTTTTTTTTTTTTGGTGGTGGGTGGTGGGTGGGGGGGCAGGCGGGTTTGGGTTGAGGGCTCAATTGGGCAAGTTTTGGGTTCAAATTCCTAGATCTAAGCTCAGCCCATAGTATTCAGGCGGCGCGGACTTGGTCTGGCCGTGGGGGGTAGGGGGAGTAATGGGTTAGCTCTTTTTACACGCCGGTCACTTATAGATAATTATCATAGTTTAGATATTGAAAACAAACATGCACCCCAAAAACAAAAAGGGTAGCAAAATGGAAACACATTTCTTTTTTGGTTAGACATTCCCACATATATATTTGATCTCATCCATAAGGTTGCCAGTAATAGTTTATCCTCTCTTATGGACTAGCTAGATTCTTTGTATGGTTCCCTTTAATGCACTCATCTATCAAAAATACTACTAACCATTTATTTTGTATTCACTGAATCTCAATCACAGCATTGTAGCAACCATCATAACCTAATTTCTCACCAGTATTTGTACTATGGCCATACAGTTATCCTTTTACAAATATGTGGTGGAATTTCAAATCAGTTGGTACTACGTAAAGTATTTTTAAATACATGGAAAAAATTATGAATATTATATAATTTTTTAATGTATTTAATAATACTTTTTTAGTATCTACAAAAAAAAATATAAAAATGTTAACTAGATGTACAATTTAGCCTTTTAATTTCTATATTATATATAAACAACTTATAAAATATAACTAATTCTTAATTTAATTCTTAATTTTTCTTCTTCCATTTTTTTAGAAAAAAGGCCAATGAATGTGTGCCACTTGGCATTCATAGGAGACGATTCCCAGAAAGAATCCATGTATATATTTAATTTTTTTTAAGAGAAAAACGTAATTGGTTCATTGAAAATTTGAAGTTCAACATTATTGGGACTTGTCTACCA
>BRYE01000027.1:2885328-2887828 GCA_030159115.1 Actinidia arguta var. hypoleuca
AAATATTCTTTTTAATCGTTGGGATGCAAGTATAATTATCAAAAACTTCAAGAGGTCACGTGGCTCTTGTAGTCCTAAGCTCCCTCCGCCGCTGTTTTTCGTCATTCAATTTCAATGTATATAGTTGCAACACATCCGCAAAATCAAAATCGTTCGACTCTGAGCTACTATGTAGTTATGAGTTTTAATTTAAAATGAGAATAATGCTAGAAAACACGATTTTGAACAAAACTCTTGTAGAGAATGATAGTCATTTTGTAATCTTTTTTATTTCTAACAAAAAGACTTATCAATGTAGTTCGCTATTTAAAAAATGTTATTGTCACATTTTTTAGATTTTTTTTAATTATATTTACAAATCATTTTCTTTAAAAACCCGATGCATTGACATGGCTCCATCACAGCCATTGATCATGAATACGGACCTCTATTTACATAAATTTCTAAAACGAAGAAGATATAAGTCGGCTTAATGCAAGGAGCCTTGCATGGATGGACCGCTAATACATTAACGGGTCTGGAGTCATGATAAAGTGGGCCGGACTATGTCAACTATTTGGGCTGACCCATACAAAAACTATTTGCTACCCGACCCTTTGAATTAACGAGGATGAGGCATTGTTTGCCAGTTTGGTCGCCTAGAATGGTACCATCGGTTATGGGCTTGATCAAATTCCTGACCCGGTTGTAAATCGATTTGGGCCTGGGCTGATGAATAAATGACAAGACAGCCACGGCCTAGCAAAACCGTTGTGAATCTATTGTTTAAAAGCCCGATTCAATAGAAATGTTACCAGATCCCATAGAAATGGCACCAATTAGACTATTGGCCTTCGCAGTCATTTAAAGTCCATGATTTTGGTTTTGGGAACTTACGGCCCAGTCCTATTCTCGAAACTAATTTCCCTACAAGGACCATGTGATTATACACCGCTAGTGTGAGAATGAGAAATACAGTGCTTTTTCGAACAATATTTTTTTCATTTTTTGTTGTTGACAATTTTCATGTTTTAGGTTTAATGAGGATGGAGAAGAATTGGGATTTTTCTAGGGCACTAGTTGTAATTAACATTTAGCACCCATTGCTACCAAGGACAAGTTACTTTCAAGAATTGGTGTCATAGGAAATAAGTTGTGAAGGTGAGGCCACAGGTCCATCGTGGACTTCTTTTGCCCCTTCTGTCATGCAAGAAATTAATAACTTGCATGGCAATAGGGATGGGTGGTTGAGAACGACCGCTACTCTAAAATTTCTGAAACCCTCTAATTTTATAGTAGTATTAATTATTAATATTATAAAATCATATAAATTTGTAGTCTCAGGTTTGAAATTAATTTTTATATTTCATACGAGATTACAAAGTTTGTGTATTATATAAATTCGCCTTTTCAAAATTAAAATTTTGCACCATCACTAATGATAATGTTGAAAATATGAAGCTTTCATTGTCACATGGCTGCAAATAAGACAAGAAAAGGAATAATGAAGGGAAATTAGCAATGAGAAGCTTAGCATTATCTGTAATATTCATTGAAGATGACTTGTTGATGATTTCCCTTGATTATGTATTATCATTTTCACATATTAAATGGGTTCTAAAGGCCTTAATGACATATCTTTGTGTAGATGTTACCATTAATGCACCATTTTGATGATGAAAGGATCAAAACTTTTAACCTACTCTTCTTCTTTCAGCTATGAGTTTCTACCAGGGTTCAACGATACATTGATTCTCCTAGCTTTGTTAGATGTACGCGTCGACATTTGATATTTGAATAAGGGTATGTGATATGTGTGTGCCTAAAAATAATAATTAAGTGGTCAAGTTTAACTAGTTTGTGACTAAAAACAATACTCATATACTAATTCATAAAATTCTCTATATTAAGTACTATGTTATCCTAAAAAAGTAAAATACGCAAGTAGGAAATATGAATTTGAATCCTATATATTGAGATTATTAACCTTTGACAAAAAAATTAGTTGAATTTGTACACTTAAAGAGATACGTTTCCACATGCAATACTCGCAGTACCCTAAGGCTACTATAGGGGTACAATTGTTTGAGGAAATAAAGAAGGAAATTGAAGATATATACCTGTGGTGACTGAGCAACTGTTGATGGTAGCTGTTGGTGCTTAACTTGTTCTTTGCAAGGAAAAAATAGTGAGTTTGGCCGTCGGAACTGTTTTCGGAAAATAAATTTCCGACGGTCAGGTGATCGAATGTGTAAGGTAGAGAGAGAAAGCGAAAGGAAATAGTTGAGATAAGATAAATATGCGTATCTTTGAGTGAATAAAGACTAGCCTTATATAATACAGTTCAACGCGTATCTAGACGCGCCAACTGTCATGTCATTGGACAAATTGTAGTTCGATACGTATCTAGACGCATTGACTGTTGTGTCAGTGAATAGACGGAAACCCTAACCATGCCCCTAAGGCGTGGTTGGTAGCTAGCCATCATACTGCTGGCGTCTCAATCCAAGCGTGGGGTTGT
>BRYE01000027.1:2922828-2925328 GCA_030159115.1 Actinidia arguta var. hypoleuca
GAGTATAGACAGCATCAGAAACCACAATAGGTTGATTATTCTGATCTACTTCAGTTTTTACAGCATTAAGAACTTCATTTCTTTGGGACTCATTTAGATAATTATCCCACCAACCTCTTAATATTCCTGTGAATCCTGATATAATCATGAGAGCACATTTTTTATCATCATTATTCCTGTTTTTACAGGCAGTAGCATATATCATCATTTCATGAATAGTATTCATGATAAGAAAATCAGATTTACCATCAATTTCCCAGCAGTAAAGTTCACTACCTTGGAAAAATCTTTGATCATGTTGAGGAGTTTCCTCAAATAATATATCAGGAGGAGTAGGCCTAGGATAATAATGCCTTCCTGATCCTCCTACACTGGTATTTAAACCTTGTCTATATTTTATATCACTATTAAAGTCTTTATACTTTATTTTATATAAGTCATTACTGTTATCTTGAAGATCTAAAAATATTTTTTCTACATCTTCAATATGATCTATATTTTTAGGATCAAATTTTAACATATTAATTTGAAGACTTTTGAGTTTATTCTGTAATTCTAATAAGAATTCATTATATTCTTTTTCATTTCTATAATTAATGTTATCAACCTTGATAGGTGGTTTAACACAGACAGGTTCTAATCTTTTAACTTCTTTAGATTTTTCTATGACTTCTTCTTTTTTAAATATAGGAGTCATTTTATCTATTTTATTTTGTACAGAAACAATATTTTCTTCAACTCTTGAAAGTTGTTTCCCTATAATCTGAACATTAACATTAGTCCAGTTATTTTGTTTTATAATAGATTCAAAATTACCCACTGGAAGCTTAAAAGCACTAGCTTCAATGGTATAATCATTACCTTGTGAATTCTGACCATATTCAAGAGTGAAATTGGAAGGTGGATAAACTGATGTAATAGTTTTTCCTCCAATCAATTTCCATTCACATTCAAAATCAGTTAATACACAGACACTATTAATATTATCGTTGGAATATCCATGTTGTTCCAAAAAGTCAAAGTGATACTGACCATAATGTTTCTTTATAAACCATTCAGGAAAAGGTATAACTTTCCTAATAGTTTGAAGATGTAAATAATATTCATCTTTCATTTTTTTAATAAATTCCGCATTAAAATTTTTATACATTCTTAAAAAACCTGAATACTTAGGTTGTCTAAGAATATCTTTACAATAATCTACTAATAAATGATGGTCTGAACCATCAATATCAAAAAGAGAATTAATCATATTTGAAAATTTATTTCACTAGCAGAAGGAATATTCTGCTCTTTGTAAACTCCATGGGGAATTTTATTAGGAGATATCCTAATACCTTCTAAAGATATATTATCATCCATATCACTTTCTGATACATTACTAGCCGTAGATGGTCTAGCACTAGATGAAGGAATTGAAACCTTATAAGGTATTTCTATATTATTAATAGAATAACTTCTATTTAATTTAGGCAAATTTTTCCTAAAATTAAGGAAAACCTCTCCATCAATATTTTCAACTATTGATTCAATATCCCTATGTATAATAGGTTTAGGAGGTATAGCCCTCTGAATAGTCCATCTTTCTGGAAAATCAATATTTTCCCATTTTATCAACTTATTAGTTGCTGTAAAAGATGTGTTTAACATATTTGACTCTATCAGAGTAGTATATCCTAATTGATTTCCAACTTGTTTAATATTAGGGGTTAATGTATTCATTAATTTAAAATACACTCTGTAAATAACAGCTACAGTTTCTGCTCCTGGTAGGAAATCATATCCTTTAGTTAATAGTTTTAACTGAACAGATTCACATATATGTCTATCAGTTAAAGACAAAGTTAAATTAGGATAAACATTAAAATATACTGGACCGTGACTTAAACTAGTCTCAACAGCACCCATTATGGATGGAGTCCAGCTCAAACATCTAGCATCTCTTAAAGTTGCATGTAAAATATAAACTTTTATTGAAGAAGCAGAACAAGAAGAACAATAATACAAGAGAGAGAGAGAGAGAGAGATGCCAAGCTAGTTCTGCCCTCACATATGGGGAGGGACTCCCTTATATAGAGAGAAAGGAATCAATCCGGGTGCTCATTGGGCCCCATCGATCAATTGATTGCTTTCTTTACATAAAGAAAAAGAAAAGAAAACAGTAAAAGAGGCAGTAATAATTCTGCCGACACAAACATCCCATGTGGAATATATTCCACCGACACAAGTTTACAAATAACTTTATAAAAGCTGTAATTATGGTTTGACGCGTGATCGACGTCTTCTGTCTTCATTAACTGAATTCCAGAATCGAGATAATTCTGCATATTCAGCATCATCATGATTAAATTCTTCATCATCAGGGTCCTGAGATTCCCCTGCGAGAATGTCTCCTTCTGAATCAATATCTTCCTTACCAGCAGATCCCATAGATGAATCCTCCTTGATAAAGTTCTGGGCAAATTGGTCTTTGAAGAAAAACATACATTTCTTCATTAAC
>BRYE01000027.1:2930328-2940328 GCA_030159115.1 Actinidia arguta var. hypoleuca
TATACCCCTCAAAGAGTTGCGAACTCTTTCAGCAAATAACTTTGGTAGGCCATCAACATATTTAGCCTTCCAATAAAAAGAATTAGCATCATTTCTCATCAAAACTTTAGATAAGAAAACATCATTATACCATCTAAAATGTGCTAAAGATAAGCACTTTAGATTTTGCAACATATATCTTTGACTCTCATCATTATTAGAGACTGCTCCCATAAAATGGAATATAATAGCATGCACAAGAGTATAGACAGCATCAGAAACCACAATAGGTTGATTATTCTGATCTACTTTAGTTTTTACAGCATTAAGAACTTCATTTCTTTGGGACTCATTTAGATAATTATCCCACCAACCTCTTAATATTCCTGTGAATCCTGATATAATCATGAGAGCACATTTTTTATCATCATTATTCCTGTTTTTACAGGCAGTAGCATATATCATCATTTCATGAATAGTATTCATGATAAGAAAATCAGATTTACCATCAATTTCCCAGCAGTAAAGTTCACTACCTTGGAAAAATCTTTGATCATGTTGAGGAGTTTCCTCAAATAATATATCAGGAGGAGTAGGCCTAGGATAATAATGCCTTCCTGATCCTCCTACACTGGTATTTAAACCTTGTCTATATTTTATATCACTATTAAAGTCTTTATACTTTATTTTATATAAGTCATTACTGTTATCTTGAAGATCTAAAAATATTTTTTCTACATCTTCAATATGATCTATATTTTTAGGATCAAATTTTAACATATTAATTTGAAGACTTTTGAGTTTATTCTGTAATTCTAATAAGAATTCATTATATTCTTTTTCATTTCTATAATTAATGTTATCAACCTTGATAGGTGGTTTAACACAGACAGGTTCTAATCTTTTAACTTCTTTAGATTTTTCTATGACTTCTTCTTTTTTAAATATAGGAGTCATTTTATCTATTTTATTTTGTACAGAAACAATATTTTCTTCAACTCTTGAAAGTTGTTTCCCTATAATCTGAACATTAACATTAGTCCAGTTATTTTGTTTTATAATAGATTCAAAATTACCCACTGGAAGCTTAAAAGCACTAGCTTCAATGGTATAATCATTACCTTGTGAATTCTGACCATATTCAAGAGTGAAATTGGAAGGTGGATAAACTGATGTAATAGTTTTTCCTCCAATCAATTTCCATTCACATTCAAAATCAGTTAATACACAGACACTATTAATATTATCGTTGGAATATCCATGTTGTTCCAAAAAGTCAAAGTGATACTGACCATAATGTTTCTTTATAAACCATTCAGGAAAAGGTATAACTTTCCTAATAGTTTGAAGATGTAAATAATATTCATCTTTCATTTTTTTAATAAATTCCGCATTAAAATTTTTATACATTCTTAAAAAACCTGAATACTTAGGTTGTCTAAGAATATCTTTACAATAATCTACTAATAAATGATGGTCTGAACCATCAATATCAAAAAGAGAATTAATCATATTTGAAAATTTATTTCACTAGCAGAAGGAATATTCTGCTCTTTGTAAACTCCATGGGGAATTTTATTAGGAGATATCCTAATACCTTCTAAAGATATATTATCATCCATATCACTTTCTGATACATTACTAGCCGTAGATGGTCTAGCACTAGATGAAGGAATTGAAACCTTATAAGGTATTTCTATATTATTAATAGAATAACTTCTATTTAATTTAGGCAAATTTTTCCTAAAATTAAGGAAAACCTCTCCATCAATATTTTCAACTATTGATTCAATATCCCTATGTATAATAGGTTTAGGAGGTATAGCCCTCTGAATAGTCCATCTTTCTGGAAAATCAATATTTTCCCATTTTATCAACTTATTAGTTGCTGTAAAAGATGTGTTTAACATATTTGACTCTATCAGAGTAGTATATCCTAATTGATTTCCAACTTGTTTAATATTAGGGGTTAATGTATTCATTAATTTAAAATACACTCTGTAAATAACAGCTACAGTTTCTGCTCCTGGTAGGAAATCATATCCTTTAGTTAATAGTTTTAACTGAACAGATTCACATATATGTCTATCAGTTAAAGACAAAGTTAAATTAGGATAAACATTAAAATATACTGGACCGTGACTTAAACTAGTCTCAACAGCACCCATTATGGATGGAGTCCAGCTCAAACATCTAGCATCTCTTAAAGTTGCTTGTATACATGCATTTAAACCTAATAAAGTTAATGGTTTAAAGGCTATTTGAACCAACCCAATATGCATAAATTTATATTTCCCTCTATATCTAATAATATCATGAGGTTTAATTAAATTTATACTTTCATTATCAGGACCTACACTTAAGGTCTGTTCCATGGTTTTAACAGCCATACTGCTTCTTAGTTCAAATAAACCTTTCCTATATATAGTACTTGGTTGGACTAATGGAATTGTCCACTTGTTTAATTGTTCTTTAATATTTTCATATTCAATAAGATCAGTATTTTTAACTGATTCATCATTATCAATATTTTGAATATCAGAAATATGCAAAGAACTTGATATAGAAGTGGATAAATTATCGGCCATATAAATTTTATAAAATCTGTTAGCCACCAGGTTTCTCTGAGTTTTTTTTTTTTTTTTTTTTTTTTTTTTTTTTTAATTTGATCATACTAATATGACCTTGTAGATTTACAGTATTCATTAATCTTCTTTCTTGCAGGATGAGATAAATGGATTATTTATGAATCAATAAAGATTCCTAAAATTAATCAAAAGCAGTTCCAGTCTTTATATGAGCTTAAATGGACAGCTTAAATGGACCTCAACAGCCTTTCAACGCCATCCTCGGCAAACACGGCAAAAGGGTCACCCCAGCTATCACCCAGCTCACTTTAAGACTATTGACATACTAACTGATTAATTTTAACTGGAATAATCCTTCCCAAGCCTATAATAGATGGAAGATTATGATACTGTTAAACCATCACAGGGGATCATATATGTATGATCTTTTATGTACAGAATATGAAAAGTACATAAATGTAAACTACATTAATAACATAATTAATGAAACTCAGAGAGGTACCTGTTATGGCTAACAGAAGGCGTTAGCCGACTATCATTGCGATCCTACAATGGCTCTGATACCAATTTTGAGCGGTTAGTATGTCAATAGTCTTAAAGTGAGCTGGGTGATAGCTGGGGTGACCCTTTTGCCGTGTTTGCCGAGGATGGCGTTGAAAGGCTGTTGAGGTCCATTTAAGCTGTCCATTTAAGCTCATATAAAGACTGGAACTGCTTTTGATTAATTTTAGGAATCTTTATTGATTCATAAATAATCCATTTATCTCATCCTGCAAGAAAGAAGATTAATGAATACTGTAAATCTACAAGGTCATATTAGTATGATCAAATTAAAAAAAAAAAAAAAAAAAAAAAAAAAAAAAACTCAGAGAAACCTGGTGGCTAACAGATTTTATAAAATTTATATGGCCGATAATTTATCCACTTCTATATCAAGTTCTTTGCATATTTCTGATATTCAAAATATTGATAATGATGAATCAGTTAAAAATACTGATCTTATTGAATATGAAAATATTAAAGAACAATTAAACAAGTGGACAATTCCATTAGTCCAACCAAGTACTATATATAGGAAAGGTTTATTTGAACTAAGAAGCAGTATGGCTGTTAAAACCATGGAACAGACCTTAAGTGTAGGTCCTGATAATGAAAGTATAAATTTAATTAAACCTCATGATATTATTAGATGGGTTTTCATCATTTGTTTTCTTATCAGAATCCAAAAAATAAACATACTTGGTTTATTAAACTTTGCCCCCAAATATTGAAGATGGGGACATCCTTACCCATGTGGTTTTTGGATTGGTGGACCATATATGGACCAGTTAAAGGAATTCTTCCTTCGAATATTGTCGAAGCAATGAATAGATGGGAAAAATGGCATCCTCTTATTAGAGGAAAAGAAGATCTTTGGGAAGAATATAGTCTCATCCTTTTATTTATAGAATATGGTATTCCATGGATATTAAAATGGGACTTCTGTATTGAGAAGGATCGTGAATTAAAAGGATATTCTCTTAAAAGAGAATTTTGGACTAGATGGTGGAATAATTTCCCCAAGAAAGATATTGAAGATCTGTATAATCAGATAAATAAGAAGGCTGATGAGTATTTCTCACAATACCAAGTTGACAAAGAGGAAGTCTCTTCTTTCCTCACAAAATCTTCTTTAAATCCATTTGATCTTTTAAAGAACCAGATTAAATCAGAACAACCAGATATTTCTGAGTATGAGTTAATGAAGAAATGTATGTTTTTCTTCAAAGACCAATTTGCCCAGAACTTTATCAAGGAGGATTCATCTATGGGATCTGCTGGTAAGGAAGATATTGATTCAGAAGGAGACATTCTCGCAGGGGAATCTCAGGACCCTGATGATGAAGAATTTAATCATGATGATGCTGAATATGCAGAATTATCTCGATTTTGGAATTCAGTTAATGAAGACAGAAGACGTCGATCACGCGTCAAACCATAATTACAGCTTTTATAAAGTTATTTGTAAACTTGTGTCGGTGGAATATATTCCACATGGGATGTTTGTGTCGGCAGAATTATTACTGCCTCTTTTACTGTTTTCTTTTCTTTTTCTTTATGTAAAGAAAGCAATCAATTGATCGATGGGGCCCAATGAGCACCCGGATTGATTCCTTTCTCTCTATATAAGGGAGTCCCTCCCCATATGTGAGGGCAGAACTAGCTTGGCATCTCTCTCTCTCTCTCTCTTGTATTATTGTTCTTCTTGTTCTGCTTCTTCAATAAAAGTTTATATTTTCATAGATTGGAGTTTCCGCTCAAAATTGGTATCAGAGCCATTGTAGGATCGCAATGATAGTCGGCTAACGCCTTCTGTTAGCCATAACAGGTACCTCTCTGAGTTTCATTAATTATGTTATTAATGTAGTTTACATTTATGTACTTTTCATATTCTGTACATAAAAGATCATACATATATGATCCCCTGTGATGGTTTAACAGTATCATAATCTTCCATCTATTATAGGCTTGGGAAGGATTATTCCAGTTAAAATTAATCAGTTAGTATGTCAATAGTCTTAAAGTGAGCTGGGTGATAGCTGGGGTGACCCTTTTGCCGTGTTTGCCGAGGATGGCGTTGAAAGGCTGTTGAGGTCCATTTAAGCTGTCCATTTAAGCTCATATAAAGACTGGAACTGCTTTTGATTAATTTTAGGAATCTTTATTGATTCATAAATAATCCATTTATCTCATCCTGCAAGAAAGAAGATTAATGAATACTGTAAATCTACAAGGTCATATTAGTATGATCAAATTAAAAAAAAAAAAAAAAAAAAAAAAAAAAAAACTCAGAGAAACCTGGTGGCTAACAGATTTTATAAAATTTATATGGCCGATAATTTATCCACTTCTATATCAAGTTCTTTGCATATTTCTGATATTCAAAATATTGATAATGATGAATCAGTTAAAAATACTGATCTTATTGAATATGAAAATATTAAAGAACAATTAAACAAGTGGACAATTCCATTAGTCCAACCAAGTACTATATATAGGAAAGGTTTATTTGAACTAAGAAGCAGTATGGCTGTTAAAACCATGGAACAGACCTTAAGTGTAGGTCCTGATAATGAAAGTATAAATTTAATTAAACCTCATGATATTATTAGATATAGAGGGAAATATAAATTTATGCATATTGGGTTGGTTCAAATAGCCTTTAAACCATTAACTTTATTAGGTTTAAATGCATGTATACAAGCAACTTTAAGAGATGCTAGATGTTTGAGCTGGACTCCATCCATAATGGGTGCTGTTGAGACTAGTTTAAGTCACGGTCCAGTATATTTTAATGTTTATCCTAATTTAACTTTGTCTTTAACTGATAGACATATATGTGAATCTGTTCAGTTAAAACTATTAACTAAAGGATATGATTTCCTACCAGGAGCAGAAACTGTAGCTGTTATTTACAGAGTGTATTTTAAATTAATGAATACATTAACCCCTAATATTAAACAAGTTGGAAATCAATTAGGATATACTACTCTGATAGAGTCAAATATGTTAAACACATCTTTTACAGCAACTAATAAGTTGATAAAATGGGAAAATATTGATTTTCCAGAAAGATGGACTATTCAGAGGGCTATACCTCCTAAACCTATTATACATAGGGATATTGAATCAATAGTTGAAAATATTGATGGAGAGGTTTTCCTTAATTTTAGGAAAAATTTGCCTAAATTAAATAGAAGTTATTCTATTAATAATATAGAAATACCTTATAAGGTTTCAATTCCTTCATCTAGTGCTAGACCATCTACGGCTAGTAATGTATCAGAAAGTGATATGGATGATAATATATCTTTAGAAGGTATTAGGATATCTCCTAATAAAATTCCCCATGGAGTTTACAAAGAGCAGAATATTCCTTCTGCTAGTGAAATAAATTTTCAAATATGATTAATTCTCTTTTTGATATTGATGGTTCAGACCATCATTTATTAGTAGATTATTGTAAAGATATTCTTAGACAACCTAAGTATTCAGGTTTTTTAAGAATGTATAAAAATTTTAATGCGGAATTTATTAAAAAAATGAAAGATGAATATTATTTACATCTTCAAACTATTAGGAAAGTTATACCTTTTCCTGAATGGTTTATAAAGAAACATTATGGTCAGTATCACTTTGACTTTTTGGAACAACATGGATATTCCAACGATAATATTAATAGTGTCTGTGTATTAACTGATTTTGAATGTGAATGGAAATTGATTGGAGGAAAAACTATTACATCAGTTTATCCACCTTCCAATTTCACTCTTGAATATGGTCAGAATTCACAAGGTAATGATTATACCATTGAAGCTAGTGCTTTTAAGCTTCCAGTGGGTAATTTTGAATCTATTATAAAACAAAATAACTGGACTAATGTTAATGTTCAGATTATAGGGAAACAACTTTCAAGAGTTGAAGAAAATATTGTTTCTGTACAAAATAAAATAGATAAAATGACTCCTATATTTAAAAAAGAAGAAGTCATAGAAAAATCTAAAGAAGTTAAAAGATTAGAACCTGTCTGTGTTAAACCACCTATCAAGGTTGATAACATTAATTATAGAAATGAAAAAGAATATAATGAATTCTTATTAGAATTACAGAATAAACTCAAAAGTCTTCAAATTAATATGTTAAAATTTGATCCTAAAAATATAGATCATATTGAAGATGTAGAAAAAATATTTTTAGATCTTCAAGATAACAGTAATGACTTATATAAAATAAAGTATAAAGACTTTAATAGTGATATAAAATATAGACAAGGTTTAAATACCAGTGTAGGAGGATCAGGAAGGCATTATTATCCTAGGCCTACTCCTCCTGATATATTATTTGAGGAAACTCCTCAACATGATCAAAGATTTTTCCAAGGTAGTGAACTTTACTGCTGGGAAATTGATGGTAAATCTGATTTTATTTATATTTCCCTCTATATCTAATAATATCATGAGGTTTAATTAAATTTATACTTTCATTATCAGGACCTACACTTAAGGTCTGTTCCATGGTTTTAACAGCCATACTGCTTCTTAGTTCAAATAAACCTTTCCTATATATAGTACTTGGTTGGACTAATGGAATTGTCCACTTGTTTAATTGTTCTTTAATATTTTCATATTCAATAAGATCAGTATTTTTAACTGATTCATCATTATCAATATTTTGAATATCAGAAATATGCAAAGAACTTGATATAGAAGTGGATAAATTATCGGCCATATAAATTTTATAAAATCTGTTAGCCACCAGGTTTCTCTGAGTTTTTTTTTTTTTTTTTTTTTTTAATTTGATCATACTAATATGACCTTGTAGATTTACAGTATTCATTAATCTTCTTTCTTGCAGGATGAGATAAATGGATTATTTATGAATCAATAAAGATTCCTAAAATTAATCAAAAGCAGTTCCAGTCTTTATATGAGCTTAAATGGACAGCTTAAATGGACCTCAACAGCCTTTCAACGCCATCCTCGGCAAACACGGCAAAAGGGTCACCCCAGCTATCACCCAGCTCACTTTAAGACTATTGACATACTAACTGATTAATTTTAACTGGAATAATCCTTCCCAAGCCTATAATATAACTGAAGGATTAAATCTTTGTAATGATCTAAAATTACAAAAACAATTAAAGAAACAAAACTTGAATAATAGAAAAGAATTAGGAGAGTTTTGTGATCAATTTGCTGTCAATGATCCTAAGATAAATTATCCTTCAAAATCTCATAAAAGAGATAAAAAAGATAAGAAGATTTATAGAAAATCTAAGAAAAAGAAGGAGAAAAGAAAGGATGACTATTATAAAAAATATAGTCACAAGAAGGATAAACCCTCTACTTCTAAAAAAAGTAAGAAAAGACATGTTAAATGTTTTACATGTGGAAAGTCAGGACATTATGCAAATATATATATATATATATATATATATATATATATAATATAAGCTTTGTTCTCTCTCCTATATTAGGTTGTGGGTCCCTGCCATCCAAATTTTGTTCTCTTCCTATTTATTAGATTAGATTTAGAAGTATCAAACGTGTCCTCCGTGTTGCGTCACATTTCTTTCGTGATTTGTGCCCGGCTGAGTCGAGCTCATTTACTTAACGTGTCGTGCCGTGCTATTTTTCTTTATTCATACCGTGTCATTTTGTAATCATGTTGTGCCGTACGGCCCATCTACTTAATCATGTCGGGTTGAATCGGCCCACTAACTTAGTCAAGTGACTCGTGTCGTACCGTGTCGTGCCCATTTTTTAATCTTGTCGTGTCTTGCCGACCGATTTACTTAACCGTGTGACTCATATTGTGCCTTGTCGGCCTAATTTTTTTTTTTAAATTGTCAATGCCCAATTTTTTAAAAAAAAAAACTATTACTTTATTTATCAATATTTTTTGTCATTATTTGTACATAGACATTTTTTGAAATGACTATTAATTACGAGTGATTTGAAACATTTATGCTAAGGATTGTAGTTGTACAAGGTTTCTAATAAAATACCTCTATCCTACCTTTAATCTATCTTCAAGTCTAATTTCACATATCAAAAGTCTCGTATTTAAATGAACCTAATGTGACAATCTTGTATTCATTGTACAATTACATACTCATTTCAAAGATTTATGGGAAATTAATAAGATTAGTAAGCGCAATCTACTTGCCCAAATTGAACAAAGATACAAGCAAAAATTGGGAGATACCTTGATCCAACATACATCAAATAAGGCATTTTCATGGGCAATCCACTCTTACACCCTAGATTTTTCTGCCAAGAATGGAGGTCAGTCAATGGTCCTCATAGCCCATATTTTGAATATGACAATGAATCAATAATCCATTGGCTTTATATGTTGGCAGATGATACACGATGACGATATATATAATCCATCACTAAACTCTGTTATGAATTTTTCACTATTTAGTGTTCTTATTTGATTATGGCAGGAGAGTAGATAGAAACAATTTAACTGGAGATGTGACGTCGCTGATCAACTGTATCACTTGGCTTGAGATAGTAAAATCATTGTTTCTAACCAATATAATATCTATTTTATAGCAATGTATCTTATAACAACTTGGCTGAAAATATTCCTACAGGCAATAACTTCTCAAGGTTCTCTCCGGATAGGTTAGATAATCACGAACGCACTACTTTTTTTTGCATTTTCCAAATTTTTTTTTTGTATCTCAAATCTTCAATTCATGGCTCAGTTACAGTAATTAATGTAACCATGTATTGCAGAGCTTCATAGGAAATCCTGGACTTTGTGGCTATTGGCTTGGTTCTCCTTGTCGTGTGCCTCATCTAACTGAGCGAGGTAAACATGTCTTGAAGCATGACAAAATCTTTTTCTTTTCATCATTCTTGGCAGTCATAAAAGCATCA
>BRYE01000027.1:2945328-2950328 GCA_030159115.1 Actinidia arguta var. hypoleuca
ATCAAATATTAGAGGCTTAATTTTGTAACTTTTCTTCCATTTGACCTGTTTGAATTATCAAAAGTAGTAGAATGGTGTGGCACTCGAAATACCCAAATATTACCCTCAATTCTTTTTAGGTTCATTTATTGTAGATATTAAGTAGTTTTACTTGAACCTTTGATTCCAAGAAAGAAAGAAAGAAAGGGGAAAAAAACGTGGCAGTGTTTGTTTAAAAACGTTTAATTGCGCATTTTTCTCTTAATTGCACGCGGGCTCTGGGATTTTTGTAGTCACTTGTCTATTGCTAAAGATGCGAATAAAGGGCTTCGAATGGATGCGAATCAGGCCCACTACCCTGTAGCCCGCGTAGCTCAGCCCAGTTCGATATTAGGGATTTGAATGATATCAAGCCTTGTTGTTAAGAGTTTATTATGTTATCAATTTACTTTGAATAAGTTTTAGTTGTCCTATTCCATAGAAAGCCAGTTGTGTTCACCTATTTTCTAGGAGTATCCCTCAAGTAAAGGAGTCTGTTAGTAGTGATTTAGTTGTTCCTTATTTTTAATAAAGTTGGTTTTGTATGACTCTATTTAAGTAGGATTATCAATGAATAAAAGTAAGTTGTTCCCTCTACTTCTTCTTCATTGAATCCCAAATCTATTTGGAAGTGTCTTTCTCAAGAATAGTCTCCAAGATTGCACGATCAATTGCTTGAAAAAGATAGTTCTTGACTTTGAGATCCTTCAGCTTTTGTGCTGCCAACTCTGTCTTCTGTGCATCTGTCAACCCCGCTCCACTTCCAGGTTCAGGAATGCCTGTCTCCACCAGATGCCAATACTCCTTAGATCTTAAGAAGTTCTCCATCAGCATGCTCTAATGATCATAGTGACCATCAAAACGAGGAATAGCAGGTTGCACATAATTGTTGTCTGATGCCATAAGAAATTGTTGCTGGCTCTGATACCACTTGAGAAAAAAATAGAGATGTATATAGAAGACACGAGAGATATATAGAAAACACAAAGAAGAAGTAGAGGGAACAACTTACTTTTATTCATTGATAATCCTACTTAAATAGAGTCATACAAAACCAACTTTACTAAAAATAAGGAACAACTAAATCACTACTAACAGACTTCTTTACTTGAGGGATACTCCTAGAGAATAGGTGAACAACGAAGGTGAAGCGTTCCCAGCTTCAAGCTCTTCGCAAAAAGTTTGAGATTCTTCAAATGAAAGAGGGAGAGTCTGTTTCTGACTATTTTTCAAGGGCAATGGTGATTGCAAGTAAGATGCGCATCCATGGTGACAAAATGGAAGATGTTACAGTAGTTGAAAAAATTCTTCGATCGATGACAACAAAATTTGACTACGTTGTTTGTTCAATCGAGGAATCAAATAACATTGATGAGCTTTCGATTGATGAACTGCAGAGTTCCTTGTTGGTCCATGAGCAAAGGGTCAATCGTACAACCTCAGGAGAGCATGCATTGAAAATTTCAACAAATGATGAATTCTCAACATGGAGAAGATCGAGTCGAGGACGAGGACGAGGACGAGGCAGAAGTAACAGAGATGGAAGCGGATTCACAAATTACAAATCAGAAAATCATCACACCTATGATCCTCGATGGAAAGGCAAAGGGCACGATAATCAGCAGTCAACCGACTATGAATCAAAATGGGACAAATCAAATATTGAGTGCTTCAAATGTCACAAGTTTGGTCATTACCGTTCTGAATGTCGCACCAACTTACAAAAGGAAAATAGAGACCAATCCAACTTCGCAGAGAACAAAGAAGAAGAAGAAGAAGAAGAAGAAGAAGAAGAAGAAGAAGAAGAAGAAGCCACTCTTTTGATGGCGTGTCATACCATAGAAGAGAATCACCAAAACCTGTGGTATATAGACACAGGTTGCAGCAATCATATGTGTAGCAGTAAGTCAATTTTTTCAAAGTTGGATGAATCTTTTCGAACCACGGTACGATTTGGAGACAATTCAAGAATTTCTGTTATGGGAAAAGGTGACATTCAAATCCGAACACGAGCTAATACTCTTCAAACCATTTCTAGTGTTTTCTATGTTCCTGATTTGAAGAGCAACTTGCTTAGTGTGGGTCAGCTTCAAGAGAAGGGTTATGAGATCATTATTAAAGAAGGAACCTGTCGGATTCAAGATCCAAAAAAGGGCCTAATTGCTCAGGTCAACATGACGGAAAATCGGATGTTTCCGTTATACATCCAGAATAATATTCATGATTGCTTCTTTTCTAGGGTGAAAGATTCAGCATGGCTATGGCATTTTTGTTATGGTCATCTGAACTTTGGTGGATTGAAAACTCTACATCAGAAAAATATGGTGATGGGACTTCCAGAGATTGACTGGCCTTTGCAAGTTTGCGCAGAATGTATTGTTGACAAACAACACCGTGAACATTTTCCAAGAGGGCAGGCATGGAGAGCTCATAGATTGTTGGAGTTGATTCATTCCGACATATGTGGACCAATTACTCCGGTATCCAACGGTAACAAGCGATACTTTATTTCTTTTATTGACGATTATAGTCGGAAAGCTTGGGTATATTTCTTGCAAGAAAAATCTGAAGCCTTTTCAGCCCTTAAAAGCTTTAAGGCTCTTGTAGAAAATGAAGTTGGAAGAGTCATTAAAACTCTTCGTACTGATCATGGCGGAGAATACAATTCACAAGAATTTGCTAATTTCTGTGATATGCATGGTATTCGAAGGCAACTTACAGCAGCCTACACACCACAACAAAATGGCGTGTCCGAGAGAAAAAACCGGACAATTCTAAATATGGTGAGAAGCATGCTGGCAGGAGGGAGCATTCCAAAGAATTTCTAGCCTGAAGCAGTAAATTGGAGTGTGCATATACTGAATCGGAGTCCCACATTTGCTGTTCAAGACATGACACCTGCAGAGACATGGAGTGGACGTAAACCAGTTGTTAACCACTTCAAAATTTTTGGTTGCATCGCCTATGCTTACATTCCAGATGAGAAGAGAAGAAAGCTAGATTTCAAAGGAGAAAAATGCATTTTTCTTGGTGTTAGTGATCAATCAAAAGCTTACAAATTGTATAATCCTATTACCAAGAAAATTGTTATCAGTTGTGATGTTGTTTTTGATGAAACAAAGACCTAGTCATGGGATGATAATGGTGATGGACATCAAATTCCAGCAATTTTTTATGATGGTGATGATGAGAGGAGGCAGCAACTTGTTGTGAATGAGCGACACTCAGCAGATTCCATTCTTACATCAGATCAAAATCAACCAGCGGCTAAAGTTGATGAATTTTCAAATGGGCAACAAAATATAGCAACCAACTCACGTCCTCAACGCATTACACAAAGACCTGCATGGATGAGTGATTACGAGGTTAGTGGCTTTGGTCAATCCGAAGACCCACTCACACATTTTGTTCTTTTTTCAGATTGTGATCCTATAGCCTTTCAAGACGTGGTCAAAGAATCAAAATGTCAAAAGGCCATGGATGAAGAGATTAAAGCTATTGAGAAAAACAACACTTGGGAATTAACAAATCTTCCCAATGGGCAAAAGAAGATCAGTGTCAAGTGGGTCTACAAAACCAAGTTGAATGAGAAAGGAGAAGTTAAGAAGCATAAAGCACGTTTAGTGGCAAAAGGTTACAAGCAGGAGTTTGGCGTTGATTACAAAGAGGTGTTTGCTCCAGTTGCAAGGCTAGACACTATTCGGCTAGTGCTCTCTATGGCTGCACAAAATTCATGGCCCATCTTCCAATTAGACATGAAGTCAGCCTTCCTACATGGTGAGTTGCAGAACTAGTGTATGTTGATCAACCACCTGGGTATGTACAACAAGAAAGTAAGAACAAGGTATACAGATTAAAGAAGGCACTCTATGGACTGAAACAAGCACTGAGAGCTTGGTACAGTCGTATAGATGCTTATTTTTCTAAGGAAGGTTTTCAAAAATGTCCATATGAACATAAACTTTATGTGAAAATTGGACTTGGAGGAAAAATTCTTGTTGTATGCTTGTAAGTTGATGATTTGATCTACACAGGAAATGATAGGGCTATGTTTGATGATTTTAAACAATCGATGATGTCAGAGTTTGATATGTCAGATCTTGGAATGATGCACTACTTTCTAGGCATTGAAGTTGTGCAATCTTCTGCTGGTATTTTTATTTCTCAAAAGAAATATGTTCAAGAGATTTTAGACAGGTTTCAAATGAAGAATTGCAACCCAGTTGACACACCAACAGAACTTGGTTTGAAGTTAATGAAGGATCCCGGAGGAAAGAAGATAGAAAACACTTTCTACAAGCAGATTGTGGGAAGTTTAATGTACTTGACAGCAACTAGGCCAGACATAATGCATGCGGTACGTCTCATCAGTAGATATATGGAATGCCCAAAAGAGCTTCACCTCCTCGCTGCCAAGAGAATCTTTCGATATTTACAAGGTACTATTGATTTTGGGTTGTTCTACAAGAAAGAAAAGAAGTTGACTATGTTTGGCTTCACAGATAGTAATTATGCAGGAGATCCGGATGATAGAAGAAGCACATCGGGTTATGTTTTTATGATTGGATCTGGAGCAGTTTCATGGTCATCGAAGAAACAATAGATTGTTACTCTCTCCACTACCGAATCTGAGTTTGTGGCAGCAACATCACGTGCATGTCAAGCTATTTGGCTGAGGAGGTTACTTGAAGAATTACACTGCCATCAGCAAGGCCCCATTCCAATCTATTGTGATAATAGCTCTGCAATCAAGTTGTCCAAAAATCCTGTTCTTCATGAAAGAAGCAAACATATAGATGTGCGGTTCCATTTTCTACATGATCTCATAAAGGATGGAACTATTAATATGGTATTTTGCAGGAGTGAAGACCAAGTTGCAGACATTCTGACTAAACCTCTCAAATTGGTTGCATTCTTAAAATTGAGACAATTGCTTGGTGTTTGTTCTTTGCAAGATTTTGCTTAAAGATGAAGCTGTGATG
>BRYE01000027.1:2997828-3000328 GCA_030159115.1 Actinidia arguta var. hypoleuca
AAAATCTAAAATTTTAGGAAAAATTATGTAAAAAAATACCACAGTATTTGATCATAAGAACAAATTAAATTTTATATGTTCAATTATAATAAATTAAATCCTATAATTTTAATTCAATAATAATTTAAATCATCTGTTAATCTCCGTCTACCTAGAGCTAACGGAGCAAAATAATTCTCACCAAAATGCACAAAACTGACTTTGTATAGTACTACCTCCTTTTTAAAGTCATAATCAAACCAATTAATAAGATAAATTAGAGAGTTTGAGTTTTGAATTTATTTAAAGATATCAATTTTTTATGTTATTTTAAAGTGAGAATGGTTCGATTAAAACATTAAAAAGAAAAAAATCTTCTACAAAGCCATTTTTTCATGCATTTTGAGCAAAAAATAATTGATTCCGTTAGATCTAGATAGACGAAGATTAATGAATAATTTAAATTATTATCGGATCAATACTACATGATTCGATTTGTTTTAATTGAACTATAGAATTTAATTAGTTTATATGGTCAAACTCTATGTTTTTTTACATAATTTTTTCAAAATTTTATTTATAGAAGATCAGTAAAAAAACATGATACATTCATTCAAGTCCTGCTGACGTAAAATATTTTTATGAGACTCGAAATTAATATCAGAGTTAGAGATTTTAATTATTTTATGAACAATATATCTTAAATGTTTTAAATGTACGTGTAGTAATAAAAGGTGAAGATTTCATTCCATATGTACATTGACGAAAATCAATATTACACAGTAAAAGAAAGTAAAAAATAATCTAATAGATGATATGAAAATTGAGGATGTGAATTTTTTCAGTGACAAGATCTGAATTTTTATTATTGTATATTTTGCAAACAGTAAAATTTATTTATCTAATAGTGGCAGCGATGACAGTAGCAGCGACAACGACAATTGTTAAATAATTGTAACTATAGAAAAAATCTCAGTAATAGTATGATCCATAACCACTCTCGCACATTTTGAACTAGACCTCTCTAGTTATTAAAGAGAATCGAAGTCCTTCAAAATTTACTCACCAAATATCGGAAAGGGCGATAAATTAACAAGTTAGTTTAACAAATATTCATCATCTCGTTTTCATTTTTCAAATCCAACAAAAAAATTATTGTCATATATTAATTTATCTTGATGAGAAATTAAAGCACTTGCCTAAAATTCGATAAAAGGGATATAGGAATTCCGCATAAATTCATGAAATATCTCCCATGAGTCTAAAACTATTTTAATGGTGAATCATTTTCGAAACTCAATTTCGTCACGACTGCTCTTATTCATAGCTTATTTTCGTGGTTTCTCTGTCCGAAATGGGCCGTTCGTTTAGTGGTGGGCTGTTAAATATCTTAGGGCTTGGGCCTGGCTTGGCCCAAGACGATCACGGACTGGACGAAACTAGATGCTTGCAGAAATGTTATGATTGGGTTTTGGTGAATGAGGGACCCAAATCCTAAAGAAAGGAACTTTGTTCTAGGGATGTCCAAAAAATAAGGGTAGAATAAAAAAACGGTTGGATTGGTCCGGTTTTTTACATGACAGGTTTCTTTCCGATTCTTAAAATATAAAACCCGTCCAGAATGATTCGGTTAGCGGACAGATATTTATTTCAATTTTTTATTGTCAATTGATTGTTTATTTTTGGATATTGAGTTATGTTCAACAGTTAGTATCGTGATTGTATTGCCAAAATAATCCGACATCCCTTACTTAACCAAAGTATCATAAAGTTATGTTAGTATAACGAGAATATACTATATGAGACTGAAATCTTATTCGTAGGAAGTGCATATAGAAATTTAAAACTCCCCTTGGGTGAAAATTCCTCTAAATATATCTTGAATAATGCAAAATCTTATGCAGGAAAATTTATTAGGTAATCTATTGAAGTCCACAATTTTCTTCCTATTTAGAATTGAGGTGTGATAGCAGATTAGCATGTGATGTGAGATTCTGATTCCTGCCATTGAGCTGTGCAATGAGATTAGCTCGTGATGGGAGCATCAGATTCTTGCTTAGTTTGTGAAAGTGGGTCGAATTTGAGTAGATGATTAATAATCGCTTTTCAAGTTGTTCCAAATGGTTGAATCATGAACATTTAGAAACCACATTCTCAATTTTCTTGAAAATCCTGCCACTGAAACCGATCTTAAAACCCAGAAAAAACTAGCCTAACTTGACGACAACCCGAGACATAGTTACTTTCTTTTATCCTTTTCTGGATAGAAACTAGAAAATGAAATGAAAGCAGAATGAAATGAAGATTAGGGAAGGCAATCTAACCCGCCCTGCCGTTTCCGCCCCTACTCCGCACCAATAGGGGCAGATCCCCA
The DNA here is from genome assembly GCA_030159115.1 of Actinidia arguta var. hypoleuca. Lineage (NCBI taxonomy): Eukaryota > Viridiplantae > Streptophyta > Magnoliopsida > Ericales > Actinidiaceae > Actinidia > Actinidia arguta. Next base: position 3,000,182 of record BRYE01000027.1, read on the forward strand.
TGTTTTTTTCGGTTTGGATTTGGGAGAAAATAGGCAAAACAATTCGGGATGCATCGGGAAAAAATAGGCTAAATATAGCTTTGGAGTTGGAAAAAAAATAGGGATGGGGTGCCAATTTTTCTCCCCATCCGGAATCGGGGCGGAGAC
>BRYE01000027.1:3082828-3085328 GCA_030159115.1 Actinidia arguta var. hypoleuca
ACAATGCATGTGAGAATGTGGGAGGAATAATATCCCTACACGTTGAAGTGAAGCTTTCCCACCATAACTTGCACTTTTTGGGTCCCATTTGTAATTTGGATTTTGTTGGGGTTGAGATGGAGAAATTGACAGAAATGCCCCAGAAAGAAACATTTTTTTTTTTGATTATATGAAGTTCAAAAATAGAATACATTGGTGCAATTCATGCATTTTGAGTCTTATTTTGGATTTATTTTAATGATCGACACCGTTTATATCGTAGATTTTGTTGTAATTCCGTAAATAATCAGGTTGATTAGAAATAATTAAGTATTATTTTATAAATTAATTTTAATCGACTATTAATTTGTATTCAATCACTGCAATTTTTTATATTATTAAAATTATCAATAAAATCTACTACCTAATTAATTTAAACTATTATAATAAATTAAAAATATAATTAAAATACTTGAACTGTATCGATAAAGTCCAAAATAGACTGATTCTTTTGAAAATCCCTCACATTATTGGAAAAGACAAATGCCTTGTGGATGTGGGCCCTCCTATGAGAGTTGGGTCATTTTAAAGCTCCGTACACCTCATGTCAAGTACCTTCCTTACCTATTTTTGAAAGTGTTAACAAAGAAATAGACTACTAGTACTTTCATAAATTTGTAACTTCCATGTATTTTAGCATCACTTTTGTCACTTGTAAGTTTTAATTTTGTCAGGTACATTTCTAACGTTCTCAGTTTGAATCGAACTAGTTCAATTTCAAAAAACAGACCAAATAGTTCACGAAACTACTCAGCGTTATTGATCAATCGTACTAAAAGGATTTATCTTGTGTCACTTTCATTTTCAAATTATCCGTCATTTGAATCTCGAAACATTGTGTACCTCTTTTCGGATGAACAAAAGTTAGATATAAATTGATAAATCTAGCAAGAGCGGGACTACATGTATTCCAGTGAGTTCGAGTAAAACTATTGAATTTTTAGTTTTCTTAAGGATGTGTATGATATTATGTATAAATTAAGTGAAACTTTAATAAATTGACACTAGTAAATCTAAAAAAATTTCTATATACTGAGGTTAATCTAAGTAAAAAAACAACAATTTATTAATGCTTAGTTTGAGCTAATTTAACTGTTTTGGTTTTTGAATTTTTTTAGTGAATTTTTTTCAACATTTGATCAAAATTTTATAATCTCTTAACGAGAGAAATATGAAAATAAAAAAATATTGAAAGAAAATTCAATAAGAACAAAAAATTATATCAAATAGCTGGGAATCATATTTTTATCTTCCTCTAGAATTCTTGTCTTCCAAACATTTTCTTACAATGCTTAGGGGAACGAAATTGAAAAAAGTCATAATTTTTAGGACTAAAATAAAACAAAAGCAGGGATAGGACCAAAGGGAGCGGCTAGGCGACTGCCACCCCAAGATTTTTCAAAAACTCTAATTTTATAATAGTATTAGTTACTAATATTTTTAGATAAAATAGGTTCGTCAACCAAATATTGAAATTAATATTACATTTCTTACGTAGATTATAAATTTTAAGTTTTGTATGTACATTTATCTCTCCAATGATAAAACTCTATTGCCATACCCGACAAACCGTCGTTGAAAACCTAACCCAAACCTGACCCAAGTCCCCTCCAACTTTCCAATAATCGAATCGATTTCTCGTAGCCTTATACAACTCTGAAAATAATTAATTTTTGTAGCTACCTTAGGTCATTTTTGGGCCATAAGTTATAAGGCAACAATTTTTTTGCGCACACAAACTCTAATACTCCAAAATTGAAAATAACACATAAAATTAGGCTATATAAAAGCAGCCACAAGAAGAGAGATCAAGGACCATTCTGCAAAAAAACTCTCCAATAATTGAATTTAGACAATGACTGGTAAGTAAATCCAAAAAGGCTTAAATCAAATGGACCACTTCATCATACTCATCTAGGATACGTATTCTTTTCATCATGGCACAAGTTTCTGGAAATTGCATTGTGTACGCTCCAAACTGAAAAAGCGCAATACGGATTGTCTGATTTAATTTACCCCCGGGATGTGTGCGGAGGAGTACCCTTTCGACGTTTATGAATCACTACATAACTCTTAATAGTTTTTACAGAATAACAGTGCAACTTTAACATCTGTAAACAAAATATATATATATATATAAACAAGAAATACATATGCAATCGTATATATATATAGATAGATAGATAGATAGATAGAGAGAGAGAGAGAGAGAGAGAGAACAATGTTATGCTTACCATCTGTTTTTATTTTTTTTATTTACTATCTGATGTAACGTATTCACAAGCACGGATACAACGAGGCGACCGACAAATGATTCAATTATATTACGGTTACAGATTATGCCATATTAAATAGTAAATTGAAATAATACAAATGAGAGATAAGTATAACATTTTTTTATAGAAGAGGGAAGTGCCCTTACTGTTACTAATAGCATTTTTTTGTCTTATGTAGATTTTTT
>BRYE01000027.1:3110328-3115328 GCA_030159115.1 Actinidia arguta var. hypoleuca
TGCTATTAAAAATGTCATTTTTTTTTATTTTTTTGTTTTTATGGTTTACTTTAACTAAAATTAAACAAAAAAAAAGTAAAAACAAAAAAGTAAAAAAATCAAATCTGATAAATTTTTTGACTTATTTTAATAAAAAAATTAATAAAAAAATGATACCAAACGAGACTAAATCTCTCATTCTCTCTCTCTCACTCTACAAACCCAATTTTGGGTTCGGCTCAACTAAGTCCCGGGTCTGAAACCCCAATCACAAACAACTCTCTTTCTCTCTAGAGACCCGATTTGGGTTTGGCTCAATAAACCCAATTTGAGATTATTGATCCCTAGGGTCTCAAAACCCAATTACAACCAACTTGTACCTTTGGTTTATGTAATTTGAGAAAGTCAGTAATTTGATGGGTCTTCAACATTGGCATGTGAATGGGTGTTTTTCAGATTGAGCAATTTCTCTCTCTCTCTCTCTCTCTCTCTCTCTCTAATTTATTAGTGCTCAATCTTGATGGATCTTCTAGATTGGAATTTAAATTGGTTTTTCAGATGAGCAAACAGGTTTTTAGGTTAGCAATTTTTCTCTCTCATCTCTTTAATTTGTTATTATTGAATGGGTTTTTTAGATTGAGCAAAACCCAAATGGGTCTGCAAAATGAGCAATCTCTCTCTCTCCCTCTCTCTCTCATTTGTTAGTATTGAAGATTGATGGATCTTCTAGATTTGGTATTTGAATAGGTTTTTTCGATTGAGCAATTCTGTCTCTCCCTCTCTCTAAATTCATGTAAATATATTTATATATGCAAAATATTTTAGGTATGAGAAATAGAGGTGGAGGTGGAGGTGGTGGTGAGTGAGATGAGCGAGGAAGAAGAGGGCGGTTAATGGTGGTGGTTAATGGTGATAGAAAGACAGTTTTGTTGAGCTGCTCTGTTTTTTCCACTTTGTGCGTGGGTGTGCGAGAGAGAGAGAGTTGTTTATCTTTTTTTTTTTTATAAAGGTAAAGATAAACAAGTAATCTAACATAACATATAAGGGTATTAAAGTAATTTTGCAATCTCTGTCACCACAATTAGGGACCAACTCTTACAGGTGAAGTTATTGTAATTTTTCAAACATAAAAGAGTCTATATTAAAAGCAAACCTAAACAGAGGTCAATGTAATTTAGCCTTTTATTTTTCATTGGGCAAATTTGGGAAATGTGAAAATTATACGTACATCCCGTTGAGGTTTGAAAATCATCATGTAATTTATGAAAGTACACAATTTTATTTTCCTTCCAAACAAACAGCAAGTATAACTTTACTCGCATTATTCTGAAGACAATACACCCATAAAATTTTTAAATTTTTAAAAGAAGGTTATTGTCTTCTTTCATTTCTCTCTCCACTATTTTTCTCTCCTAATGTCTACTACACCATCACCCTCCCTCTCTCACCATTCCCACACACCCCAACCGTGTCCCTCATCCTTCAACTGCCTCCTATGTGTATGTTTATATATATACATGCATGTAAGTGTGTGCACACGAGCACCTTTTTACATATGAGAAAGAATATAAGAGTATTAAGGTCAATTTACGTAATTTATTAATAATCGTTAAAGGTACATTTTAGTTCACAAACTGTAAGGAGTTGTGTATCGTGATTTTCAAACGTAAAGGGCATAATTTGCAAATGATCGAAACCACAATGCCCTACTTATTGTATCAAGCTTTGGTCGCATAGTGAACCTTTGTGGTAAATCATGCCTCTAACAAGCCCCAATGTCATGCAGATTGATTAACTCTACAATGCCATTTTTTATTACAGAAATATTTTTAAGGAAATTGGATATGATGGATAGGGTTATGTGGGATAGCTATACGCTTATCATGGAGTAAATGGATGGGATAGAGAAATGAATATGGTGGGATTATGGACATGATTATGGGAGATAAATTTCACCTAGGGATAATGGAAATAATCAAGAGCTACTTCCATTTTTTCTTTTTTTGTCTTGAAAATTATGTCAAAGTATTTGTCATAGTTTCTACTTATGCTTATAGGCAAAAAAAAATTAATATTTAAAAAGCTCAAATTAAAGTTTTTTAACTTTCGCTTTTAAATAATCAATTTTAACACACCCCTTGGTCCAATAACTTACGGAGATCGCATTAGTTGTGCCACCATTTAGTCCACCGCAATTTAGTCTTAGTCACGTTATAAAGATTATAATCAGTATCCAAATTAACATCGGTGGACACAACACAAGGTTCTTAACTATATCTTCCTTTTAATCCCCTTCCTTGTCCCGCGAGTACAAGTATGCTCACCCATTTCAAGTGGACTTAGTATACGAATGCTCACATTGCTGACACAATCATGCACTCGTGTAGTGTTCAACTATTCCCTAATCCCTTTATACGTGTTTTTTGGGACTCCAATCAGACGTGACCTGTCATTATATTGTGTTATTCTATAAAAGAAGGAGGTCCTTATATAACGCCAAAATACTTTACTTTTAGATTTTATTTATTATATTTTTGACACATCATGAGTTTCATTATTTTTTGGGTATCCTAATTATATGGTTAGAGATAAAGAAAAATGTGAAGTATTTCTAATGACAAATGATCATTTTTCATAAAAAGAAATAACAATTTTCAGAAACCAAAACTGAGACATGAAAGCCTCATACAACAATACAAGGGTGACATTCACGTGGGAGTAAAAATAAAACAGAAACACCACAAAACAAACAATAGAAAACTTGCACAGACTCACTATTGAAGAAAGGTTGGCCCGGTTGGGTAAAAAGAATTTAGGGCAAGTTTTATTTTGACCCCCTATGGTTTGTGCCATGTGCAAATACAACCCCTCATGTTTCATTATCAGAACATAAACCCTTATAGTTTGTGGACTAATCCGTACCACTTACATTGCTAACGGAAAAATAATAATAAAAAAGTCTATTTTACTCTTATATTTATAAGTCAATTCTTCATCTAGAGGGAGTGTCTTCACACCTGGACAAAACCAAAAGGGGCAAAGCGTAACTTCATGGCCTTCGCATCGAAAAGCACATCAATATTTTCGCATAGCCCGTGTGAGTCATGCACAACATTTTACTTCAGCGGAAACTCTAACGGTGCATATTAGTCCACAAACTATTGAGTATTATGTGATGATAATCAAACATGAGGGGTATATCCGCATATGACCCAAACTACAGGGGGGTCAAATTGAAATTTACAGGAGAATCTATTTTAGGGTTCAGTACAGTCCCCCTGATATTTATGTTTGCCAACTTTGCCGTCCACACAAGAACCCTTAAATAAATAAGAATTTATTTGGCGGCCCCTTCATTTTGTTCTCCTCACACAAAGAACCCTTAAATAAATCAGTAGGCCTTGATTTTATTTGGCGGCCCTTTCATTTTGTTCTTTTCATTTACACTAATCAATATTAGATATTGCAATATTGGATTAAGAAGACGCAATTCAAATCCATCAATAGCTAATTTAGCTATTTTTCTTTTGAAGGTTTTTATTTTTATTAGTTTTTTTTTATATATTTTGATCAAAAATTATATTTTTTATTTACTAAAAAAGTATATTTTTAAAATTCTTTTACAAGAGAAATTTCAAAAATATATAAAATGTTTAGCTAATTTTTTTTTTAAAATGGCCTCTAGACATGAAAAAGAGAGAGCTCATTTTCGAATGAAAAATGAATTTCTTTCACCCTTAGTGATCTTTTTTTTTAATTAAATTAAATTATTATATTTTCAAAAAAATTTCTCTCCAAAAAAACTAAAGAAGTAATAGTGTTTAGCGAAAGGTGACGAAAACTCAAAAAAAGATAAAATTTAGAATATTTTTATTTATATTATTAGGATATTTTTTTTGAGCATATATATTTATATTATTTTATTAGTATTAGTTATGAATCTGTTAGAATTATTTACATTTACCTTCAGAAAAATTTGTGAAAAACATAATACTTGCCTTCTCAAAATAAAAATATATATATATTTTTTGTTCTTAAAAAATTAAAATTTTGCATATGTGGTTATTTGCGTGATACTCGAGATATTTCCTACATGTAATTTTTCTTCCTGGCTTCTACCTACCATTTTTATTTTTACATAAAAAAAATAAATAGTAAATTACAGTGAACAATACTAAATTATAACTCCTTTTTGAATTGCCTCCCTAATATTGAAACGCAATCACTTAATCCCTTGATGTACTTTAATTCTGGCATTTAAAAACTTAATTCACCATACTGCTAGTGTTTTTTTTGAAGTAAAATTGCATGTTACGACCACATGACATGATCGAAAGAGTTTTGTGACATTTTATTTGTCGATCTTCAACTAAAAATAACATTAGGTCTACACCCAAACAATGTCATGGCTATTCAACCAACACGCTATTGCATGCTTTGGTAGCACGATTGCACACCCATTGCCATGCTATAGCACGCATTTTTGCATTACGACTTTACCACAGCTACCCACTGCCATACGATTTAGGCCCTTGTTTGGGCTAAGCAAATAAACTAAATTTTTTTTTTTTTTTGTTGGTAAAAAAATGGGATAAAAAAAAATTCCAAAAAAATTCTTATATACTCACATAACCTTACCTCAAATAAATTAAAAAAATCAAGTTTTTTTTAACAAACGGGACTTCAGATGTTACCATAGTTGTCAACCCTCTTTATCTTCTCTCCCTTCCATCTCTTTCTAGTTGCAAACCCCACCATTGATAGCATTCTTTATACCTTCCATCGATCGATAGAGAGAGAGTGGGGATAGGTGTTTCAATCAATTGATGGTGTTGGGGGTAGCAAGCGGTGGTGCTTGGGAGCTGGTGATGCTTTGAGTTGGGAGGCGGTGATGATGGGAATGAGATAGAGTGAAGGAAATTCATTCGGGAACAAAGGGTAAGAGAGATTGAGAATTCGTATTTTAGCAACAGGGATTGGGTGCAAGTTGTTACGGTAGATAATAGAGCGTTGATTTCGGG
>BRYE01000027.1:3177828-3182828 GCA_030159115.1 Actinidia arguta var. hypoleuca
ATAAAAAATGAAAAAGAAAAAAAAAGGGTATTAAAAAAATTAATAATAAAAAATAATAGTTTATGAAAAAATAGTAGTAATAAAAAGTGAAAAAGAAAAAAAGAATAAAAAGAGTATTAGAAGAAAGAAAAAAAAAATGATGGTAAAATAGTAGTTTGAAAGAAAAAGTAAGAGCAAAAATGTAAAAAAAACAAAAAAATATTAGTCACATCATGGGAGGTGTTGTCAGGGGGTGGGAAAATAATTTTCCATTTTGTGGGTACGGTAAAAGAAAATAAGGAAAATTTTACTTTGACCCCCCTTTGGTTTGAGTCATTTGCGAATATACCTCCCACGTTTGGTTATCAGCATATAATTTCTCTGTGGTTTGTGCATTGATCTGTTAAAAAATCTATTTAAGATAATAGTTCGTGTGTTCCACGTGCAGGATATGCAGTTGGAGATCGAAAAATATTAGACACCCAAGATTTATGACAAAAAAAACTATGAGTTGAGCGTAAAACCACAATGAGAGAGAGAATCCATAATCCTTTTTCAACTTAAAACCTCGTCCAGTAGGCCTCTTTCATAACTAATATATTGCTGACCTATATATATATTTGCGGTTGGAGATTGAAAAAATATTAAACACCCAAGATTTATAACCAAAAAAACTATGAGTTGAGCGTAAGAGAATCCATATCCATCCTCCTCTCCTCCTTCAACCCAAAACCTCATTCAGTAGGCCTCTTCCATAACCAATATATTGTTGACCTATATATATATATATATATATATATATATATATATATATTAGTGGGAGTTCTCGCATTATGCACGGGCGATTTTTCAAAATAAGCAATCCATTAACCAAGAATCTAATCTAATTGAGTCATTCAGGAAAGGAAAAAAAAAAGCAATATATATATATGATATCCCAAAATAAAACATGATGGAACAAAAATACAGATACACTCACATAGGCTGGGGTGGAAAAAAATAGTTAGGGGAAAAATCGGAATAACAAAATATATGGGCAAAATCGAGAAAAAAACGATACTCGGAAAAAAAATGGTAATCGTAAAAAAAAATTGTTAGGGGAAAAATCGGAAAAAAAAAATGATGGGAACAAAAATGGTTAGGGAAAAAATTGAAAAAAAAAATGATGGAACAAAAAATATGGTTAGGGGCAAAATCTGAAGCAAAAAAATGGTTATGGGCAAAATCTGAAGAAAAAAACAGTTAAGGGCAAAATAAAAAAAAAATAATGGAAAAAAAATTGGTTAGGGGCAAAATTAAAAAAAAAAGTTGGTGGTCAATGAGTTACTATTCACTCATATTTTAGGGGCAAAATAAAAAAAAAATGTTTAGGAGCAAAATCGAAAAAACAAAAAGTTTAGGGACAAAATCAAAAAAACAAAAATAATTAGGGACAAAATAATAAAAAAAATTAGTAATTAGGGGTAAAATAAAAAAAAAAAACTTGGTGGTATTCACTCGCATTTATATACATAAGATAAGATAAGGCAGAAAGAACTTTTCTCATCCATTGTTAACAAATCCATTGATGTGAATTAGTCAACAAATCATATAAGTATTGTGTGTTGATAATGAAGACGTGTATCACGTATAACTAAAACTAAAGAGGGAGAAAATGAATGTTTTCCAAGAAATTAATTGGATTATCGGATCAGTAAAGTTGCTTGTGGACTCTTGAGGATAATGATGACAGTGACAAGTTGTCCCATGGAAAGCTGCGTTATGGAGGGGCCGAGTCGGGTTTGGGATCCCCTGTCTCAAATGCTCTGTCCCACCCTCAATGATCGACACCTGTCCAAATGTAATTTATCAAGAAAGATTTTATAATTAGGTAAATTACATTTGGACAGGTGTCGATCATTGGGGGGTGGGGACAGGGGAGTGGGACAGAGTATTTGGTACAGGGGATCCGGTCCCGCCGAGTCGTGTGTCTGGACGCACGTGAAAGCTGACAAGTTACAGCCAAAGCTAGGTAAAACGGATCCAAGTTTTTTTCTTTTTTTTTTAATTACTTGGGAATTTTTCTAGTTTCAATTTTTGTTTTAACATTATTTTTAAATAATTTTTCATTTTTCTGGTTATATTCTTGACCTTTTTATTTTTCGTAATTAGGGAAATTAAAAGATTAAAAAATAAAAAATATTTTAAAAAATGACTAAAGATAAAGAAATAAGTTGGAAAAAAATCAAATTATTTTGGTTTTTACGAGTTTTAAAAAATATATTTTTTTTTTCATTTTAGTTCTTTTAGGCACAACGAACCAAAAAATTACGAATAATGAAAATTTTCTTTATTACATGGATGGTCCTATTAAGTAGCTAAAGTATGAGTGAGAGTAGTGTGTTAATTTTAGTAATTAGATTTTTAAAGAATAAAAATTCTATTATTAATAATTTGATTTGGGTCAATTTTAGGCACCGTTTGGTACCAGTTTTTTGACTAATTTTTTTAAGCTTATAAGTAAAAAAATTCAAAAAAAAAATATTTTTTTTATTTTTTACTTATTTTTAGATAAAGTAAAATAAAAAAAATAAAAAATTTTAACTTTTCTAATAACAAACTTAAAAAAAAAAAAAATTAAGTATTATCAAACAGAACCTCAAACTTAAAAGAGGTAAAAGTGAAATTGACCCATTAGATTTTTATAAAGCCTGATTGTTATGCTTGAATTAAATTTACAATGCCTACATAAGCCCAAGCCCACCGTTCCATTTCTTTCTCTTTGATTTTTGGTAACCAAACATAGCCTCATCGTCAAGAATTTTGAGAGTTGGAAAAAAAATTTGTACATATTTTATGTATTATAAAAATATTACAATCAATTACGATTTAATGGAAAGTCCAACTTTCAAAACACATTAGAGGTATTGAGAATTTAAAAAAGTCATGTCTCGTCTCTGTTACTCTAATTTTCAAGAAGCTTTAACCAACCTTGCAGCTAGGCCAAAAAATTCATCGTATACTGAGTTTGGCATAGTTTTTTTTTTTTTTTTTTGAATTGTTTTAGTTTTTTAGTATTTTTTTACTGTTTAATTAAAAAAAATCTTGATTCCTCTTAACGAGAGGAATCTAAAAATATTAAAATTTATTCAGATTAAAAAAGTTTCACCGATAAAAATTGCAGACTTGGGGTAATAAAACCCACGTGAAAGTTTGTTTAGAGTTTTTTGTTTGATAGTTGGTTTCTGGTGGTAGTATATAATAGTCTTAAGCAAGTAATTTTTAAGCAATGTGACTATTTTTTATTTTTTTTTACATCAATATGTTATGCATTAGATGCTTATTTTATGCAATTTTTCTCGAAGTATTATACATTTGTTAGATATGCATAGTCTTATTTTTTTTTTGTTAGTCCAAATCAATTTAAAAACCAAATCGATTTACAAAAATCATAATAAATTTGGTTTGATTTTAGAGTTGTCGAATAATTTCGATTTAAGTAAAAACAAATTTGATTAAATCGGTTCGGTGATAATTTTTTTATAAATACCGACCAAACAAGACCGTTTATCTCTCTACCGAAGTGAATTTTTTTTTTTTACGTTAAATTGTTAAATTGTAGGAATTAACTTTTCTCCAGTAATTAGTGAGATTTAATTCAAAATGTATAAAAGAGATTGTGGGTCCCACTTGAGATGTCTAAAGCTGTAAATTGGGTCGGGTTGGGCTTATACGCCCCACTACTGTAATAGATCCAACCGATCACGGGTCAGACTAAATTTAGACCGCCACAATACAGATCCGGACTTGGCCCAGACCGTTAGGCCACGACTCTACTCAGTCCGGCCCATTAGCCCGGTTCACTACAGTAGCAAGCTATAACAATACCAACCCGGGCTTGGCCGAGCCCATTTTTTTTATTTTATTTTTAGGTTCAGTCCGGCCCATTAGCCCGGTTCACTACAGTAGCAAGCTATAACAATACCAACCCGGGTTTGGCCGAGCCCATTTTTTTAATTTCATTTTTAGGTTTAGTTTTTTATGAAATAACACATAACAAAGTAACAGACATGTTAGAACTTCATTTATTAATTTTTTTTATCAAATACATGAATTTAAAAATTAAAACAATCAAACGTTAAAAAAATTAAAAGTTGACATTTGCATCACCGTAATTAAGTACATCCCAACTAGGTTGGCACCCACTAAATCATTATTTATTTGTATCTCTACCGAAGTAAAAAAAAATTTATCGGACTTTTTAATTGGTGATTAAATAGTTCAATTGCAACGGTGTTATTAGTCGCATTATCAAAAGTAATGTTAAAAATATTATTTTGAATACCAAATTTCTGTAAAATAAAAATAATTTGGACAGTATGTGGATATTCAATAATACGAAAATCAATAATTCTTTTTTTATAAATTCTAAGTGGAATCAATGTGATGTGCAATCAAAGCATAATAATAAAGTTGATTCCTACCTTTTCACATATCAGAGGTACAAGAGATAATAAATTTGTGTGCATGTAGTTCATTATTTAATTTTTTTTTGATTTGAAAAGTTTTGAAGCAATCGCTTCTAATAGTAGTCATAGAGACTGACCGGAATTGAGAATTTACATAATTTTGTTGGAAACACTCAAATTTCGCATCAGCTCCGAATGTGAAGCGGCCGTGTAAATCGCTAGACTTTCTCTCATTCTAACATTGGAATAAAAGAAATTATCCATCCCTCACTTTCAGAAAAAATTTAATAGCGTGTTTCTTTAGATGGCTCATGCCATTACTCGAGTCTAATAATATTATTTGCAATATTTACAGTGATCACGTGTCTTTGGTTTGTCTTAGAGGTCTCGAGTTCGAATTCAAGGCAACCATTTTTCTTTTCTTTTTTTTAACTCAACAATTTTTCTTTTTTCTTTTTAACTCTGAAAATAAGTGTTTACATATTAAATATACCATTTGTATTAGTGAATGAGTGGTTGGTCCAAGTGGTTTAGCGTCCCCACTTGGGAGTGGGAGGTTTCGAGGTCGATTCC
>BRYE01000027.1:3195328-3197828 GCA_030159115.1 Actinidia arguta var. hypoleuca
TTGGGCCTCCATGGAATTGATCCCCGGATTAGTCGGTCATTTGGGCCGGATACCGAGTTATAAAAAAAAAAACTGGCGTGAGTAAACTAGTAGTTATTAGTCTAATACTATGTAATTCAGCTCAACTCCACAAGCTTTAAGCCCAATTACTTGGGTTGATATGTGATCCATACTATCCACCTTTAGTTTATTCCAGCCATGTCCTTCCTTGCTGCCTTAATGCTATTGGAGTTATCAAGAAGGTGAAACATTAAAAAAGAAACAAAGTCTAGTATTATCATCGAAGTCTCAACATAAAAAGGTCTTCATTGTTCATTCAAGTCAAGGTGGGTAACTCCAAGTTCAACCTATAGCACAAACTCCCAGCTTAAGCCCCTCCCCGTCATGATTGAAGCTAGGCAAACCCCCAGAAGGCCCATAATTTTTAGCTGTGCAAGATGGCAGCTGGCAACCACAATCTTAGCTTGGTAACCATATGCCTCTGAACATCTAATCTACACTAATTGTGTGTTCTAATGTATATTATGTGATATGTAAGCAAAACAAGATATGCATAGGTCTCTATGCACTTCAAGCAGGCCATTTTCAGGTGACCTCAGCATCAAGAAAACTTACATCAGCTTTATTAAAGAAGAGACAGTCAAAACTGAAGCTAAATGGGATGAATTTAGTTGAGGGCCATATAAATATCAAGAGTCTTTAGTTCAAAACAGGAGTCGTAAACCATTTCATGATCCACTTCTATCCAATTGCAGCAAATAAAAAGTTTACTATAATCTGCTTTTTAAATACCTGATATGCTGTGAAAGCTCACTTGCAGGAATTAGCAATTCAGCAACAGTAACATTGTAATCAGGAACAAATACAACCTAAAACCAAAATAGAGAATCTCAAAGATCAATGCTATTGATGAGCTTGCAACAAGAATTTAACATCAGTGATATGGATGAGCTTTCACTGAAACTGGCACAGTTCATGTGTATCAATTATAATTATATTGTTGAGTTGTGATTTCTTTTCATTGGCTGTGCAGTCCCCTTAACCGATCTATATGGCTAACAATTACTGAACATTCCGAACCTATTTATCAAGTATAATCGCAGTGACTGTCAGAAAACATCATTACCGCAGCTAGAACCATCAGAGAGCCCTACAACAATGTTTTAATACCCACAAAATGTCTTTAAAAATCAATTTCCAGTTCCATGGACAAAGATGTCAAGAATACACCTATATTTTGCTGAACCCCTTCAAAGAGACAGAGTGATTATTAACTTTGATTGGATGAGTTAAAATGCATAAAATGGTTCTTAAAGAATCAATACCAAGGAGTATCCATGGCATGAAGCAATGGACTGTAACTCAAAAGATGGACAGAATAAACTTCAAAGCTTTCTTTGAGACACTAGCCTTGAGAAATATGGTTCTGATAGCTAAATGGAAACATTATCGGGTTAGTATTGAAAACTCTCAACATTGAGTCACGGGATTTGTGGATCATTTCAAATTGTCAAAACCTTTTGCCTAGATCCAGAACAAATACCAGAATAAAAAATAATTAAAAAGAAATACCAAAGTCAAAAATAATCTATAGAGAAGGAAACAAAGGGATGATTACCTAGCTAATGCAGGCCACTTCGATCAGAAAGGATTTAAAAGTGATTCATACCCGTATGGTTCGCTATAGTTTTCAATCATGATCTCACGAATAGAGCTGCTCAGCTGTGGATTCATGGTAGACCTCTCCTTTCATACAGGTATGCATGAGAGAGAGACCGCACTAAATAATGTGCAGACTTAGATTAAGCAATAAAACCTACCAAGAAAACAGTAACTTTAGCAAGTCACCAATTTCGGGATCATGATTTACTGTAGATGCGACATCTGTTATAAACTTCACTATTCTCTTGGCTTGCACATATGTTGCAAATGCTTTCCCCCCGAACATGCAAACTCGAGGAACAAACTTCACTTTCCTCTCTACTGCACTCGTTTCTTTCATGTTTTTGTAGCAGTAAACAATGCCCAAAATATTTAGAAGTTGCCGCTTGTATTCATAGATACACTTTCACCTGGGAATATACAAAAGTAAAGTCAATTTATTATGTCACAATTTTCACAGAGACGATAAAGAAATTGGGAAGCTTTTGAGCGTAGAGAGATCATGAAAAGGCATCACACTCAATCTAATATAATAATCGGTTCCGTATAACTGCCCTATTTCCTTTTTTGGATGTCCAAAACTTCTCGACACAGCCAAGTCAAATAGGAATTCACTTCTGTGCAATTCCATTTCTTGGGATGTTTGTTACAATTTCTCACATTTTTAAACAACAGAGCTAACAATAAAACTATGCACATTTTCAAAGAAGGCAATTTCAGGGACAGGTGATAGAGAATTTTAAAGGCTATAACCGACAAACTGAGTTATAATGAAATTGTAAGAAAAAGAGAGATTCTAAAGGTGTTCAAAAGACCTGGATATCAAACATTGCATCAG
>BRYE01000027.1:3290328-3295328 GCA_030159115.1 Actinidia arguta var. hypoleuca
TCGCGTCTAGTATTGTTTATTTCTTTGTTACCGGCTTTACTGAGGTTGTTTGGATTGTTCACCTTGTGTTTTTCTTTTTTCTTTTTTTGCTGCTCTCCTTGGGGGATATCTTGGCATCATGCCTTTCTTGTTGCTTGAAAATGAAAGTTCCATGTCAGTCCATATGGAAGTATTGAAGCCTACTAGGGAAGTATGAGGCTATGGATTCTTTGTTTTGTTTTCTCTTTCATGTCTTTGGTGTTGCTTGAAAATTATAGTACAAATCAGTCCGTGGAAGCATTGAAGCCTACTAGGGACTAGAATTTCACATTTTGTAGCTTCTCTTGAATGCATCTGTCCAAATGACGGAGCCACGAATCTTGTGTAGTGGGGGCAAATATCTAGAATCATACATGATATTTAAAACTATTTGCTAGTCCGGGTAAATTATATATTAAAGGTGTCCTAAGTTGAAAAAGACTAATAAAAAAAAAGTCTCATCTTCAAACATCAGAGTAATCCTATCTTAGAGTCACAGTGATCAAACAGATTACTTGAGGTTGTCGAGTCAGGTAGCTACCACTGGTTTGACCAGTCGCAAAGGTTGCTTCGAACCAGGAGATCTAAATGTCATGACAAAACAAAATTTTAACCAAGGCAAACTTGCAAAAATTCTTGTAACTTAGGGGTGTAAGTGAACTTTTTAGAAAAACAATGGGGTCTGGGGCTGCCGCTCAGCCCTTTGTGCCTCCCTTGTTGCATCTGTCATTTATTATCTTTTCAGATAGAAGTAATTGGAATTATTGAAGAGTGCATGACTAGGCGCGATGATGAGTGGTATCCGAGCCCAACTTTGATAACTACGATGATTTGTCATCATCTATACGTGACATTTCAATAAAAACAGTAAACTACCACATGAGATGGTGAACCCATCTATTCCGATGTAATGTAACTCTTATAGATTGATTGTCATCATCAATACTTGACATTTCAATAAAAACAATAGACTGCCACATGGGATGATGAACTCATTTGTTCGGATGTAATGTAATTTTTATAGATTGATCCAACACAGTCCGATGACTACGCCATCTGCATTGTGCATTGTGGAGTTCAACATGCCCTATAATAATTTATTATTAAATATTGATACAAATTATATTTAATATTTTAAATTAGGTGGATTTTTTAGGTAGTTTCATTTGGTAATCTTGGAGAGGGGATGACAAAGGCTTTCGGTGTAAATTATCTGGCCCCATTTCACTTCATGGATGGTGCGTTTGGAACATAGGAAAAAATAAAGGGAAAGGAAGGAAAATAAGAATATCCCTTTGTTTGGCTCAGAGAGAGACAAAAAAAATACTAAAATTATTAAAAAGTTTATTTTCTCCTTGCTGTCCTTTCTTTCCTCTTTTGATACAATATATTAAGTCTGTGTTTGAATTAAGGATTTGGTGATGAAAAAAACTTAAAATAAAAAAATTATAGGATTAATAGTACTTTTTATGAAAATTATGAAAAAGTTTCTTTTCTCCTCACTTTCCTTTCGTTCCTCTTTTGCTTTGATATATTAAGATTGTGTTTAGATTAAGAATTTGATGATAAAAAAATAAAATAAAACAGTTAGAGGATCCAATAATTAGGTGAATGAAGCGGAAGTGAGAATGTCGGCTTGAGTAACGCAAACATTGGTGACAATGCAATGCTTCGAATGCCTACGAGCTCTTCCGCAAGATTTGTCCACGTAGGGTGAGTCAGGGCCTAAGATCAAGCTAAAAGGCATAGTCGTTGGATAACAAGTGAATATTCATGTACTACCCCTTGTTGGTTCTGAGGGCGAAGGAGGCTAGGTTAGCCGAAAGATGGTTATTGGTTCAAAGATGTAAGGTGACCGTACATTTTTAAGGTAAGAGGAGGTAAAGAAAATGTTGAAATTCTCTAACTTTTTTATTTCTATTTCTTTTTTTCCTCACTAAACCCTTAATCCAAACACAGCCTAAGCAATCTCATTATTTTTGTTCTCATTTCTTTAGAACTAAAAAACTAAACAGAAAACAATAATTAATTTACGTAAAAAAATAAAATAATCTGGGGGTCTTTAGCCTAAAGTTTCCATAGCAAGGCACAATTTCATGGAAACAAAGTAATCATAGAGGCCCAAAGGCCCAATTCACAACCTTACTATAGTCCACTTCTCAACCTCAGTCTGCATTATTGGGGGCTCTCACCAATCCAAATTTCTAAAGTAGTCACCATCCTTAGACAAGTTCCTCCATAGGCCACAGGCCCAAAAGATCTTTCATGATCCAATGTAGGGCGGTTTAAAAATCACTTATAAGTTAGTTTTTTTATATTACAATTTTTTAGAGATTCAAAAAAACCTATCAATCAGTTTGATACAATTTTTTTGTAAGTTGTGACGAAGGGCAATACTTAAAAATATTTAAAATAATTGTACATTCAAATTCGAAGAATACCTACTATAAAAAGAAAACTGCATATAGAATTTAATAAATTCACATTTCAGCGCATAAATCATCTAAAACGTGCGATGTGGAGGGGAGTAGAAGTTTTTTGCAACCCCGGTCTCTAAATAAGATATTCAAAGAGGGTACATAGCTTGGATGACGTCTACTAGTACCGGTGAAAGTTAACCATTTGTGAGATTCAATCAACACAACATAACACAATTCGAAAAAATTTCAATCTCAAAATGGGAACTCGTATGACCCTACACCGAATTGATGTGCCCGTTGTTGGGCACAATAGGCCCCCAAAATAGCACAACAAGAGTTATCAACACCCCCACAAAAAAAAAGACACAAGGAGTTACGTGGTTCGGCAAAAATGCATATGTCCACGGGTAAAAGAGAATTCAATAAAACAATGAAGAAATACAGTGTGACACAAATACACTCTCATTGATATTTATTTTTCACACCCTTTTTTCTCACTATTTTACTCTCAATCACACACCTATTTCACATTGAGAAAATAACCCATGTGCCCACCGAACTCGTTTTGCTCTTTCTGAGCCATTTTTATATTTTATATGCTTCTTGTGCGCCCTCTGTCTTTTTTTCTTGTTTCTTATTTTTGCCCGTATAGCACCTCCTCTCCTTTAATAAAGGCACCCATCAACCTAACAAAATAAATGACCTGCAGTAAGTTCCAACAAAAATTGAAAAGACACTAACAGAGAAAAATTCAGTCACTGAAGTATAACACACACGGGTAATCCTCTACTATCTTTAACTCAACTAACATTCCCTCCATACCATGCATTGATCCAACTTTATCTCTCATAAATACAATAACCAGTTCCAAAAACAAGTAGGAAAAAATTACTCCCAACTATTTATCTTTGAATACATTTAATGTGGGAAAAAATCCCAACACCCGTCACACAAATAAAAAACCACCTCCGAAACGGCCATCCACATTTTACTACTGGTTTCTTGCTATTCGAAGAGCATCCTATCTTGTTCATTGGCAAGAGACTATAAAGGGCTTTAACTGGCTGGTATATTTGGGTCTGTTTCTTTCTCTGGCTTACTCTTCTTTCCAAATATTAATGGACAGTAGCGTGTCATATAATAACCTTGGACATGTAATAGGAAAGCAATCAGCTATATTAGTGACACCTCAGCATCATAATTTTCATAATAAACACTAAAGAAACCCCAACAAAGTAGTTTTGACAGCCACTCGCGCGTAGGCGTTTGACCAAAAACAATTCTCTCTCTCTCTCTCTCTACAAAACCAATTTTTTTTGATTTGTATAGGACCACCCATAACAGAAAAACATGTATGTGATAATGACTAATAAATCCAAAAGCCACACTGGGATTTTGCAGATCTTGTGAGCTGACCTGGAGGTTTTTGTGGAGGGTCCCACACAAAGGAGGCAAAAAGGCGCTAGAACCCCACGTGCTGATGCTGGTTTTAATAACACCTGGTGTTGCGTTAGATTTTGATTTTCCACACAGCAATTGGCTTGTTTTTGAATGTTTCCAAAACAGAAAAACCCAGCAAATATTGTCACCAAATCTTCTTTCCGGACAGCTCCACCAATCACACTCAGGTCTCTACACAAATATATACTGCTACTTTTCTTTAATTCTGTTCCAGTCTTCTTTATGAAAGGATATGGATATGACCCTTTCTCTCTCTCTCTCTCTCTCTCATCACAGATACTGATGCTGACAGGGTGGGAATGTTAGTTTAGTTAGTTAAGACTGGTATCTGAATTTAAAGCACTGACTTGTCAGAGCTGTTTCTAGTCAATTTTATTAGAAAAAAGTACAAATTGGTGAAGTACATGGAATCAGTCCTTTCAACCCAAAGACATGCTTTTTGTGTCCTCACTCCAATAAAAGTCTCTGTCCCTCTCTCTCACTCACACACTTATCTTATTGTTTTATGATGACACACATTTAAGGGCCACAGAATCAATGTCTGAAACCTGTTACTCACTTTTCAGAATAAACAAAGCAGCACAAGAGATCTCTGTAGTGCAAGTATCATGAGATCTTTATGGGGACTTTTTTGTCCACAGAATAAAAAGTGCATTAGTGAAGGAAAACTTCACCAAACAAAGCAAAAAGTCAGAGAAGCTTCAAAATAACGGTGGGAAGCAACATTGGGGTTTCCAAATAGAGAGTCAGAGGTACCTCTAAATCTGGTTCTTCAAGTTGCCAAATTCTTCTACCAAACCCTGGGAAAAGGAAGGAGGAAAATGTATGCAAAGCCACGGCAACATGAGAAAAAACATATAAATGCGTGTGAATTTAGTTGATTAATTTAACCCTAGAAAATACTAGACGGGACATACACGCCTGCCCACCACTTATATGTTTTTTTAGATGATTAGGTTACTCGCTGAATCTCCTTAAGCTTTCATAAAAATATACAAAGACCAATATGTACTTTCTCAAAAATGACAACAATCGGCCTTGATTCAAAACGATCAAACAGACTCACTTCCCTGCATTCCATTCTCTTCAAGTGCCTTTTGT
>BRYE01000027.1:3350328-3352828 GCA_030159115.1 Actinidia arguta var. hypoleuca
TATACATATATAATATATTCGGGTCGTAAAAAATTCCACAACAAATATCTCTAACTCTTAAGCTCTTACGTGCACAATTTTCATGCATGCAACCAATGATGAGCTCTCCGCCCGAAACGTGTCCACCATCTCAAGCATCTTACGCCACGTGTACCCATTGCTGCCACTGACAACCTGCGACTGTCTCCGTACTGTATTATTCTGCAGAAGGAAAGAAAGAGTTTTGGCATGGACATGTAAGAAATATTAACTGTTAAACGTACAAAAAGTGGCTTTTGAGCTATAATATAATATAGATAGAAATTGTTGATAAGACGTGGATGCTCATAACTCCAATAAGTTAAAATGGATAAAAATATCCAAGTGGTTTGTACATTTTAAGAAAAATTTACCTTAAACTTTTGTTAATTTGTAAATTACTGTCATAAATTTTTTTTATACCCTAGCTATACTTACACTATTGCTGTCGACCAGCGACTTTCTGGAAGGTCACAAGCGACTCTATATAACATTGAAAATTTATTATTTTCAAATAATAATCAATGTTAAAAACAATGAACATTATAATTTTACTGTTTTTTGCAGTGGCACTGGCGGCAGTGATGCAAAAGAGATTTTTTTTTATAAAAAAAACTTATTGTTCAAAATAGATTCATTGAAGTAGTCACTTGATGGATACGTGCTTCTCTTAAAAATATAGACAAAAAGTATTACTTTGAAAATAAATTGCCAGACAAATGTAATGTTGTAGGGTAGTTAAAAGCATCTAATTAATTTAATTTTGTCTTTAATACTCTAAAAAGGGAGATTATAATTACATTATTAAATCCCGAGTGAGCCACAAATTACATAGACAATACAGTGGAATGCTAAGCACGGATTCAAAAATAAGCAAGCTGAGTAAAAACATTAGTACTATTTTTGCTTTGATAATAATTTTTCATAGTTTAACAGTCAATTGAGTAAAACATTTTTCAAAACATTCATCCTTTTTTTGTAATATCCCATTAATTTTATTTGGATAGAATTTACACAATGAATTAATCATACAGGGAAAATATGATAATTATATTCAAGGTAAGTGAAAGTACAAATAACTTAGAAATTAGAATTGAAGTGGACACTTGTCTAGGGGTAAACACTTCTAGCATGTGAAGTGGTGCTTTGTGTCAAGAAGAGGAACATGCAAGAGCATGTGATATGTGATGTGTTGGACAATAAAAGGAGAATATATAGCAAAAAAAAATAGAGAGGGGGGGGGGGGGGGGGGGGACCAAGAAAAAGAAGAGTGAGAGGAAGAGAGAGAAAGAGGTAATATGGTGGTGGTTGTCTATGTGAGTTAAGTATGTTTTGTATTAATGGTGTGTTATTGACAAATTCAAATTTAAACATGGATTAAACCTATTATTTTGTAAGTTATTTTTTTTTATTAGAAAATGACTATTTATGGTTGGATGGAATGTTACATTTTTTTTCTTATTTATTTTTCTAGAGAAAATAATATTCAAAAAATTGAAAATATTGTTTTCGTGCTCTTCCCAAAATGAATTATTTTTCTAAAAGAATAGCATGAAGTTTGTTCTTTCCCTTTTTGTTCCACCCACCAATGGAACCGGAACAGAAATCCACATTTATGTTTTTATCAATTTTTTAGTCAAAACACAACATTTGCGACATGATGTAATGAGCTCGAACCCTTTTAGTTTTATCTCATAAAATATAACCCACCAATTGAACGGGAATAGAAACCCATATTCATGTTTTAATCAATTTTTTAATCCCGACAGGACCTTTTGCGAGGTGATGTAATGAGCTTGGACCCCTAATTTTATAGGAGAGGGGTTTCTTGCAGTGAGTGGCTCCCTGCAGGAAGCCCAAAACGACGTCGTTTTACCTAAAAAATGTATTTTCTCTCAAAACGACATCGTTTTGAGGAGAAAAAAAAATTCGGCCAAAACAACGCCGTTTTGGGCTCCAAGAACTCAAAACGACGTTGTTTTGACTCTCTGCAACCCTGTAGGAAGCCAAAATACTGCAGTGACCCATAGTATAATTTTTTAATAGTTGAATAGTTTTATCTCACAGAACAGAGTATATTGGTATTATTATTTGGAAACTAGATTGGTGTAGGATGATAACTTGTCTCAAACTTTGATGGCGATACTAATTGACCTCACGTTTTTTGGTGTCCATAATTTTTCTCTCTCCGTCTTTGATGTCACCACTCATTGCTTGTAACCATTTTATCTCTCATCGCATCACTAGTTAGTGTGAAATTGAAAAGTGAAGTTGTATTATGTTATTTTTAAATATCAAGTTTTTAATTCATTGGGTCCAATTTTATTTTATTTTTTAATAATTTTTTTAGCTATTTTGATTTTTGAATTTATTTGCCTGTAGTGTTTCATTTTTATCGTTTGATCAAAATTTTATATTTTTTTTATTCTACTTGACGAGAAGAATAAAAAATATAAAACTTAACTAGAGACAAAAAGATAAC
>BRYE01000027.1:3397828-3400328 GCA_030159115.1 Actinidia arguta var. hypoleuca
CAAATGAGATCCACATAAATATTTAATAAAATGGTCAAAAAAATTTACTAATACGAAAAAAATTAAAATAGCTATAAATTTTATATTACAAATCTTATAATTAGCATATGAATGATCCAAATTATCGATATAAATTCAAAATAATATCACTATTAGTCAGTTTTGTGGTAAAATTTGAATTTTATACTGTCAATACAAAATAATATATTTACTATTTATTGTTACTATTTTTTTATTTATTATCTAATTTGACACATATAAAAATTATTAGTACAATAATTTTTATAAATAAATAAATTATATTTAATTATTATTTTATAAATAAATAAATTAATTAATTAAAATAATAAAAACAAATGATTCATTCATCTTGTGCTATAGAGCAACGAGGTCATTTTTATTATTAGTTTCTCTTCAATAGAAATAGCAATCTTCCATGGACATACAAACAGAACGTGGACGTACAGGAGATCGACACGTGAACGACAACTGGGCCAGACTGTCATCAACCTACCTACGCGAAAGGCTGCCATAAAGAATTATACTCGCCGTTCTGAAGCGACACGTATACGAGTGGCAATCCAGTAATTTGACCATATGTTCGACGGTGATTTCAAAACTGAAGGGTCATGATCATGAATAAAGGTGTATACGGTTCGGATTGTCCGATATCTTAAAAAACACAAATATCAAACCAATAGAATTGATGAATTGGGAACTGCCCTTAAGGACCAAACCGTTAGTAAAGATTCGGTTCTAATTTCTATACGTGTAAACATAATTTTAATTTTAAATTTATATATCATTTAAATATTATTAATTTGTCAAACCAATTAAATGTTAATAGGACTAGATTTTTCTGCAGTCTAATTTTAGATAGTACCGGTGCAGTGCAATCTCAGTATTTTAAACAGTTTATATTGTAAAACTCATTGAGAGCTTTAATAATTGAAAAAACTACGTTGATCGAATATATATTAATTGTCGACCAATACGAATTTATATGTATAATCATGTGTGATATAATTATTTATTAAGTTATAACATGGTACTGAACGGATAGCATTTTATATTCAATTAACATAATTTTTTATATTATTGATCTTTACAATATAGTCTATAATACGAACATATCGAATCATCAAAAATGATCAAAAATTAGACCCAAAATATTTAGACTGCACAATATGGTCCAAACATGACAACTTCAGCTAATAATATTTAGATAAACGTGGTCATTTTTTAAATACACAAAGTTTGCAAAATAAGAACAAATTATAGTTAAGGATGGAGGTAGATAAGCTTTAACCTTTTAAATTTTAATTACTCCATAGTTAAGTTAAAATAACTAAGTTAGGTAACTTAGGCTAGTCAATATTTAATAACTTTATAATTTTATTTTTATATATCTACTTAAACATATATATATATATATATATATTTCGTAACACAAAACTGGAATTCGATCGTAAAACCAGACTAATAACTCCGATCCGAACCGACTTGATTTCACGGTTCAATCAGTTCCTTGTGCATCTCTAATCATCAATGCAGATTTCCTTGTTGATTACACCCACCTTCTCAGTGCACCCCCCCAAAATTTCAAAGTGGGAGTCTAATTTTTTATGTTTAATACTTCCTATAACCCTACATCTACCCCATCCTTAGATCCTCTCCAACTCTCTCCTTGCTTCCCCTCCTTGGCCTCAGTAGAGATTAAGGTAAGAACATTCTAATGTACTAGATAAAAAAGTGTACTATAATATGTGTTAAAGTGTACACATAAACAACAATATATCTTAAATTCAAATGCTAAATGTTAACTAATCTATAGTCATTAAATTCTTCAATGGTGTAGTCAAACGTGTATGTTAAAATAAATAAAAATTTAAAAAAAATACAAATAAACCCTATTATCTAACCTTTTACTAAAAAAAATAATCAATATTTACTTTTGACAATAATTGACCATTTGACCTTTCATTTAAAAGTATACAAGAGTGGTCAGCTGAACTAACCCACTTGTTAGTTAAAAGTGTTTGCATTTACTTTCTCAGTGTACTCCAAAAATTACTAATTATAATTTCACTTTTTAATAAAATTACACAAAACCTCACTACATCCCTCCCTTATCCACACCACCAGCCACCACACCGAATCACCACCGCCACCGCTCCTCTTTAAAAACGTTGACAAAAATCTCGAGGAAGGCTAGTGCAATAAGTACCCCTTTCTAGGTAAGATATTCTAGATTTCTTTTGACCCAATAAAGTTTAGATTAATGGCTAATGCTTGACTAATAAATCAGAAACTTCTGAATATTTAAAAATAAAAATAATATTAAAAGGACAAGTTGTGCACAAAAAGAATCTCCCAGCAAACATCCAAAAAATTGAAATCAAGAAAGTGAGATCAGGAGTGGGACCCAAGCAGAGCAAGTTGCGCCTTGAGCCGGACTTATTCCAAGTCTAATTTTAGATTATATTTATACAGTTTAAAC
>BRYE01000027.1:3412828-3415328 GCA_030159115.1 Actinidia arguta var. hypoleuca
GTGATTTATTGTGGGATCAAGCAAATTAAAACCTAATTAATCTGTGAAACAATGCATGCGTATTTCATCGCTAACAATTATTAATTAAAAGAAAAAAACATTGAATAGTAAATTGTGAACAGTACCGGTTGGTGGAATGTTTGAGAAGGAGATCAAGTCCGTGCCTTTGCAGAAGAGAGAGAGAGAGAGAGAGAGAGAGGTTCAGTCGGAAAGGGCGTTTGAGAAAGGTACCTTCGATTTTGTTCTACTTGAAAATGGCGTATATTAGATAATTTTAGATTCGTATTTAGTTTTAGGGTAAATTGCAAAAATAGTCCCTATAATTTTTCTATTTGGTCCCAGTATTTTCAAATCACGTAATTTCAGTCTTTTATTTTGATGTTCTCATCAAATAAGTTCAATTGGTAATGGAAGTTAGATTTTTTGATAGAATTGCTACACATAACTGACCTGTGACCTCATTTGGTTGTGATTTATTGTGGGATCAAGCAAATTAAAACCTAATTAATCTGTGAAACAATGCATGCGTATTTCATCGCTAACAATTATTAATTAAAAGAAAAAAACATTGAATAGTAAATTGTGAACAGTACCGGTTGGTGGAATGTTTGAGAAGGAGATCAAGTCCGTGCCTTTGCAGAAGAGAGAGAGAGAGAGAGAGAGAGAGGTTCAGTCGGAAAGGGCGTTTGAGAAAGGTACCTTCGATTTTGTTCTACTTGAAAATGGCGTATATTAGATAATTTTAGATTCGTATTTAGTTTTAGGGTAAATTGCAAAAATAGTCCCTATAATTTTTCTATTTGGTCCCAGTATTTTCAAATCACGTAATTTCAGTCTTTTATTTTGATGTTCTCATCAAATAAGTTCAATTGGTAATGGAAGTTAGATTTTTTGATAGAATTGCTACACATAACTGACCTGTGACCTCATTTGGTTGTGATTTATTGTGGGATCAAGCAAATTAAAACCTAATTAATCTGTGAAACAATGCATGCGTATTTCATCGCTAACAATTATTAATTAAAAGAAAAAAACATTGAATAGTAAATTGTGAACAGTACCGGTTGGTGGAATGTTTGAGAAGGAGATCAAGTCCGTGCCTTTGCAGAAGAGAGAGAGAGAGAGAGAGAGAGAGGTTCAGTCGGAAAGGGCGTTTGAGAAAGGTACCTTCGATTTTGTTCTACTTGAAAATGGCGTATATTAGATAATTTTAGATTCGTATTTAGTTTTAGGGTAAATTGCAAAAATAGTCCCTATAATTTTTCTATTTGGTCCCAGTATTTTCAAATCACGTAATTTCAGTCTTTTATTTTGATGTTCTCATCAAATAAGTTCAATTGGTAATGGAAGTTAGATTTTTTGATAGAATTGCTACACATAACTGACCTGTGACCTCATTTGGTTGTGATTTATTGTGGGATCAAGCAAATTAAAACCTAATTAATCTGTGAAACAATGCATGCGTATTTCATCGCTAACAATTATTAATTAAAAGAAAAAAACATTGAATAGTAAATTGTGAACAGTACCGGTTGGTGGAATGTTTGAGAAGGAGATCAAGTCCGTGCCTTTGCAGAAGAGAGAGAGAGAGAGAGAGAGAGAGGTTCAGTCGGAAAGGGCGTTTGAGAAAGGTACCTTCGATTTTGTTCTACTTGAAAATGGCGTATATTAGATAATTTTAGATTCGTATTTAGTTTTAGGGTAAATTGCAAAAATAGTCCCTATAATTTTTCTATTTGGTCCCAGTATTTTCAAATCACGTAATTTCAGTCTTTTATTTTGATGTTCTCATCAAATAAGTTCAATTGGTAATGGAAGTTAGATTTTTTGATAGAATTGCTACACATAACTGACCTGTGACCTCATTTGGTTGTGATTTATTGTGGGATCAAGCAAATTAAAACCTAATTAATCTGTGAAACAATGCATGCGTATTTCATCGCTAACAATTATTAATTAAAAGAAAAAAACATTGAATAGTAAATTGTGAACAGTACCGGTTGGTGGAATGTTTGAGAAGGAGATCAAGTCCGTGCCTTTGCAGAAGAGAGAGAGAGAGAGAGAGAGAGAGGTTCAGTCGGAAAGGGCGTTTGAGAAAGGTACCTTCGATTTTGTTCTACTTGAAAATGGCGTATATTAGATAATTTTAGATTCGTATTTAGTTTTAGGGTAAATTGCAAAAATAGTCCCTATAATTTTTCTATTTGGTCCCAGTATTTTCAAATCACGTAATTTCAGTCTTTTATTTTGATGTTCTCATCAAATAAGTTCAATTGGTAATGGAAGTTAGATTTTTTGATAGAATTGCTACACATAACTGACCTGTGACCTCATTTGGTTGTGATTTATTGTGGGATCAAGCAAATTAAAACCTAATTAGGGCAATTTACTATAAGAATTGGGTGAAAATGAGAGAAAATATTGATTTTATTCTGCAAATGATAGTACGTGTTGGGCAAGTATAAAAATTCTTTCTAAAACATGACGTCCGTTATCAATT
>BRYE01000027.1:3425328-3430328 GCA_030159115.1 Actinidia arguta var. hypoleuca
TTTGGTAAGTTATATGGAAGAGCTTGTTCCATTTGTTTGTTGTTTGTACAAAAATTAATGCACCTATCATTTGAACTTTCACGTAAAGTTGAATAGTTGCCTAAATTGTTGGTTATCTAAATCATTGAACTTATAAGACTAGTAAGTAGATTATTGATAAAAATAAATTAAGTTAATTGAATATTATTAGATAAATTATCAGAATATTTTTATCTGGACCGTCCATGATCAACTACATATGCTTTATAGTTGGACATTTATATAATCCCCTAAATATATGATTAAAGAAAAAAATTATATTGATTGAACTTCAGTAATCACATTATCAACTACAAATGCTTTATAATTTATTCTTGAAGTTATACTTGTCTCTTACTTCTTTTAAAATAAATGTGTTCTGATATGTGATTAATGATGCTTGATCAACTTGATATTTGATATCGACGATCGAGTCAACAAATCTTAAAAAATGCACAAATATCACATAAACCCATAAAAAGAGCAATGTACGTCAGGGGCAGTGAATCAAACCCTCATATTTTTATCAGCATGTATGGGCTTCTAGAAGAATAAGTGGGTATTGGGTGGTCCAGGACCCCCGCACAGTCCGGTCACGACAACCAACCATATTACGCCACGTGCTGAAGTTAGCAAATTAACAATCTATTCTAGTAAAAGAACATCTTTAGCTATTTTGCTCCTTATTTTGTCTAATTTTTAGTTTGGAAAGTTATTATTTTTTACTCACTTCAACAGCATCCCTATTTCATCTACCCTCAATTAAAAAAAATATTTAAAATGATTCACATAATTTGAAGTCATTACTTTGTAATTTTTAAAATAACACTAATATCTTTTATTTTTAAAATTATTATCAAGATTTTTTATACAATCAGGGCCCGAGGCGAGCTAGCAATATGTGGTTCTATATATTTTTTGAATGTAATTTTCAGTATAAATATTTTTCACTTTCGTACACTTTGTTTTTCTATTGTATTAGTAAAGTTTTAAAAAATTATAGTATTAATAGAAGAAATTAAAAATCTTAAAGTTTAATTTATAATAGTTTAAAACATTTTTTGGTAAAAACAAACAAACTACAAGCATGAACAACAACACCCGCTCATGTGAATGAACTGTATTCGGATCTTGAATTAAAGGCCCCAATGCTTAATCCAGGCTGCTAGCTATCAAAAAATCTTGAAGGATTTCATCGGAATCAAGATCAATCTTACAACCTCTTATGCAATAATCCATTTTTTTTACAATTTATGTTAGTTTTAGATTGTGATATGTTTCAAACAAAGATATCTATTCAAACTTAACAGCGGTGTCTTTGTAAGTTTTTTTAGTTGGTACAAGAAAAAAGAAGGTATAGCATAACCCAATCTCAATCCCACGATTGGAAAAGTTTCAATCATTAGATTGCAAGGATGTTTCAATCATTAGATTGCAAGGATTTGTAAATGGATGTATTATGGATTTGATGAGATTCAAGACCGCTAGCAAAAATAGATTCAAATGCCTCACTTTCATATTTCTTCAATGCTATCCCAATCTCAATCCCACTGCTGCCATCTCTGAAATCTGAAAGCGAAAAAGCTCCAGTTTTATCAATGGAAGTTGTTTCCACTTTCTTCGGTCTCCCCCACCCAAAATCGGTTTTGTAGAAGTCAAAACGAGGTGAGCCTGCAATGCTTAATAACCGACCCGGCGGTATAGATATTGATCTAGATATCAAATCTCTTTTTCCTTTAAGAACTCCATCTTTCAAACCTTCTATAGCTTCGCCAATTACCTTTGCTGCTATGGCAACCCCATCTTCTCCTGTTAATTCATCGGAATCAACATCCGTCTTACAACCTGTAATGCAGTTCCCAAAATAAGTTGGAGGGACAGGAGGTTTTAAGCGCCCCCTGCAATCGACATTGATTGCAAGGTAAACTTTCTCGCCCCTCATTTGCTGCGCTTTAACTAAGCAAACCCATGTGTAGGCAGTTATTATTACAAAGGATGATAAGTGAGCTGATGATTTTTGTAGTTTCTTCTTTTCCCATCGGAACCGCACCCATTTTTTGATATTCTCTATGTTGGTTTGTGTCAATAAGAATGTCCCGAGCATCGCATCTGGTGGAGCTTTCAAGTTCAATAAAGCAAGGCTTTTATCCTCAGGTCCATCTTTCCCTACCCAAAAGTTTAAGTACGTTGTTCGGAAATCAGATGGGTCAACAATAAGGGTCCTGTCATATAATGGAGTTAGCTCAGGCGTTAAAGTGGAGTCTCCGCCGCGCGTGCAAATGAAAGCCCACGAATGCATAAACATAGTTGTAGCTTTGCCGTCCATTGCTCCGTGATGGACAGCGTAGCCAATGGAAAACCCCACGTTTGGAAACAAAGTCACTTGCAGTGCCAATACCGGTACTCTTGTCTCCGAGTCCACCAAGCAGGGTACAAAATGACCGAAATCTTTGGCTTCGCGAAAGTTGTCGCCAGAGAGACGGTAGAAATCAGCTTCAGACTCGGCTACGGTAAGTGAAACCGTGTCGCCTTTAACGTATTGGATAATTGGTTTACTGTAATCCGTGTCCCACGTCACGTTTCCGGCAAGGGGAAGGTAGTTTTGGAGTGTGAGAGAGAGGGAGTGCTTGAGTTTAGGAACAACGATCTCTAAAAATGTAGATGTTGGATGAGAGGTTTCGTAGAAGAATAAGCGTTTAGTGGGAGATAATCTCAACAATAGCGTGTCAAAAAATGTGAGAGGAAGAGACGTAGGAACTGTTGAATCAGGCGAGGGAGGGGTTGGAGCCACTTTGCATTGCTCCAACACCTTCACTGGATTGGGTGCTGCCATGGAGAGAGAGAGAGAGAGAGAGAGAGAGAGAGAGAGAGAGAGAGGTGGTTGACTGTGAGATGAGGGATCGATTAATTATATAAAGACGAAATATCATATCACGGGAAAATATGGATCGATTAATTATATAAAGACGAAATATGATATAATATCATATCATTGCGTAGGAAGAATAATTTCGGAGTTATTATACTTAGCACCCCTTACATTTACCTACATACCAATTTGAACCCTTTAGTTTTAATTGTGAATGGTACTCCTTATAGTTTACTTTAAATTGCAATGTTACCCTTCCGTCTACGTGGCTTTTTGAGGATGACAAAATAGATATGCATGGGAGCTATGCCGATCTTTTTCTTGCCCTTACTTCGGTATGTCCACTTTCAAAAAAAATTAATTTTGGTCCCTCAAATTTTAAATAAGCCTTAGAAAAATGTTGTGTATGACACATGACATGTTTTGTCATCCTTATAAACGCCACAGAGACAATAGGGGAACACTGAAATTTGAGTTCAATTGTAAGAGGTTAACTTCACAATTATAATTGTAGGGTTTGAATGGTATTAGGTGAAAAGACAGAAGTGCAAGGAATCTTTTAATTTTTTTAAGACCTATCTTCATTGAAGTTTGACCCACGCTGGTGCAGTCTAATCATTTGGATATTGTTTTGAGCCCATATTAATGATTCAATCAGTATATATTGTATATTCCGTTGTAAATATTAATATTATAAATAATCACTTTGATCAGACCCAATTCAGTATTTCTTCAAGACTGTTTATTAACTTAATAAATAAGTATATCACGCATAATTATACTTAATTATCTTGATATAAATTAATAATAATCTACCATTAATATGTATCCAATTATAATATTAAAGTTCTCAATAAAATCTATAATATAAACGTTTTAAATTATCAAAATTGATCCAAAATGAAATTCCATATGCTTAGTATGTACTAATACAATCCCAAAATAGGCTGCAGAGAAGCCTGCACCTTTTTTTTATTATTGCTTTTGGATTTTTTCCCTCCTTTGGCAAATCTTATCCCTTTGGACGAGTTCCCCTCTATACCTCGTCTCTCTATAACCTTCCATACCAACTCCGAGTTTACATTAAAATGATTTAAATTGTTCATTTTTTAGCCACATATTAAGTGTTATACATGAATAAAAAAAAAATCAATTTCATCCAACATCTATAAATACAGGAATAACCCAGATTTTATTTCATAAAATGAGACGGTTGATATGATTATAAACTTAAACGGTTAATTGTACAAAACAAAATACAATTTGTTACTATGACATGATTGTAAAATTAAAATTAACGGCTTAAGTTTACAATCATATCATACATTCATTTTATAAAATAAAAAACAATATGTTCATGTGTTTTATAAATATTCGATAAAATTATTTTTTTTACATGGATGAACTTTACTGCAAGACCTATAACATAAACTATTCGAATTATCTGTGTAGGCTCAAAAATGAGACTCACAAGAGAGGTATGAAAGAGTAAGGAGAGATTATGTGCATAATTTGGCAAAGTTTAGAAGGTCTAACTTTTGCTTTTTTTATTTTAAAAATTATGTCAGAGTGTTTGACACAATTTTACTTCATATGAATGAAAAATAATTTACAAAAGCTATTAAAAAATTCTTAAATACTTTATTTTATTTTATTTTAATTTTAATTTTTAAATAAGTAATTGAAAGCTAAGTTCAACCATACAAAACAACGGGTAAGTATGGAAGAGGGCCCATCCCTTTCACATCAGCATCATTGTCTCTACGTAAGTTTCCTCCATTGCCAACTCACCAGCTCATAATTGGGTAAATGACAATTTTGAAAACTATCAGATCAGAGGGAAGAATTAATAAATAAATCAGAATTTCTAAATAATTGATATTTGTGAAAGAATTAATAAATCGTGAGATCATTGAAAAAGAGTTGGTGACGTGATTTGATGAATTATTTATTGTTTTTGGCCAGCAATGAGTTTCCATTTTCTTGTTTGCTAGTGAAATGGAAGTAGATCTTGTGCCATTTGTTTATTGTTTGTACAAAATGATTGGAACTCCTTGCTTTAAAATTGAAAATTTAAATTTCACGGTTGATGTTGAATGATTTTGGTTCCATC
>BRYE01000027.1:3472828-3475328 GCA_030159115.1 Actinidia arguta var. hypoleuca
TTTAAAAAAAAACTCAAGGTCCGATTCGTTTTTTAACCACAATTTGGAATGAAAAATTGCAAACTGAACCGTGAAGGAACGGTTTGATTTTTTCAAACCGTAAACCAAACCATTCGATGAAAAAAAAAAAACCCCGAAACGCATGATCCAAACTAGTTCATATAGTTTCATGGTTCCATCGATTATTTTGCTCACTCTTACTTTTAATGTTAAATAGCCATGTGATTTTACGCAGTTGCTTCTTGTCTAAATT
This sequence comes from Actinidia arguta var. hypoleuca, assembly GCA_030159115.1. NCBI lineage: Eukaryota > Viridiplantae > Streptophyta > Magnoliopsida > Ericales > Actinidiaceae > Actinidia > Actinidia arguta. The sequence continues at coordinate 3,473,082 of BRYE01000027.1, forward strand.
CTTAACGTATATGAGATCCCGTGAAATTATTTTGAATAATAGGACTTATGAAATAAGAAGAGGTGTAAAGAGTATAAGAGTATTTTTTTGATATGGTAAAAAATATTTTTTTCTTTAAATTTATTTGACATGAATTGAATATTTAAAAAAAATTAGTCCAGTGACCTTAGAATGAAGCCCGGAGCCCCCTATTTTTTACTATTAATGGAGCCTTAGTATAATTTTTCAGACTTATTGGGTATAGTATGAAGTAATTATTTAAATTAAAGGGCCTATAGTGTCATTTGGTGTTTAATAACCACAAATCAGAGCGTTTCTCCCTCTGCGTCGCTAGTACGCTACCGACCCAACTCCCAGCCCCACGCGACTCTCTCCTCCCTCTCATCTGTTGCCGCCGGCCGAGCAGCCGCCGGTCACCACCACCACTACTATCACCACCCGACCTAGCCCCTTTCCCTTTCTCTGATTTCTTCTCACCAAACGCGACCCGATTTATCGAATTAGGTGCGGCACACATGCCGGGTGACCGCCTCGTGTTGAGTTTCGCCTATCGCTTGAGGTAGGGACTTTTAACTCGATTTTATAGTTTGGTAAATTAACGGTACGGAAAAAGGCACAAATAACATGAATTTATGTAATTTATCGATTGAATGTTGATTGAGTACACTAAATTGCACAATGATCGGATGATGAGAGTTTATGCTAGTGGCTTATTAAAATTTAGTTGAGTGGGCTAAATTGCATAAAGTTTATTGTTTCATGAATTTATAGCTACCCGAGTGGGGTAAATTGCTTTGTTGTAGAACAATATTAGTTGTTTTAATGTTCGCCGAGTAGGCCTTAGTTTCAAATTTACTTGATTAATTGTTTGAAGGTTGTCCGAGTGGGCCTTAGTTTCGAATTTACTTGATTAGTTGTTTGAATGTTGGCTGAGTGAGCCTTACTCTCGAATTAATTGATTAGTTGTTCAAATGTTGGCCGAGTGGGCCTGAGTTTTGTAGTTGTTTGATTAGTTGTTTAAATATTAGCTGAGTGGGCCTTAATTCCGATTTGTTTAAATGTTGGCCGAGTGGGCCTGAGTTTCAAATTTACTTGATTGGTTGTTTAAATGTTGGTTGAGTGAGCCTTAGTTTCGAATTTACTGGATTAGTTGTTTGAATGTTGGCCGACTGGGCCTTAATTTCGAATTTACTTGAATAGTTGTTTCAATGTTGGCTGAGTGGGCCTTAGTTTCGAATTTACTTGATTATTTGTTTAAATGTTGGCTTAGTGGGCTATAATTGTAAATTTATGCAATTAATTGTTTAAATATTGGCCTAGTGGGCCTTAGTTTCGAATTTACTTGATTAGTTGTTTGAATGTTGGCCGAGTGGGCCTTAATTACGAATTTATTGAATGTATGCAGTTTGTAGTTGTGGATGCGTGTTAATTATTGAATATTCCTAAATTGATGAGAACACATATTAAACTGTTTAATTTATTTTTTGTTGGTAGATTTTTGAATGTTGGCTGAGTGGGACTTAGTTTCAAATTTACTTGAATAGTTGTTTCAATGTTGGCTGAGTGGGCCTTAGTTTCGAATTTACTTGATTATTTGTTTAAATGTTGGCTTAGTGGGCTATAATTGTAAATTTATGCAATTAATTGTTTAAATATTGGCCTAGTGGGCCTTAGTTTCGAATTTACTTGATTAGCTGTTTGAATGTTGGCCGAGTGGGCCTTAATTACGAATTTATTGAATCTATGCAGTTTGTAGTTGTGGATGCGTCTTAATTATTGAATATTCCTAAATTGATGAGAACACATGTTAAACTGTTTAATTTATTTTTTGTTGGTAGATTTTCGGAATTGAGTGTTGATGTTTCGACGTAGGCGATGAGTGCGCATCCTTATGGTCAGTGTGTCTGCGCGGTGTCGGTGTGTTTGTGGAGTCAGTGTGTATTATGGTTGTGTGTGTGGAGCTTATGTTGGACATACCTTAGAAAGGGGTAGGAGGAGTGGGTTTGTCAACCTTAGAGCCATAAGTGGGGTTAGGCGATGAGTGTGCATCCTTATAGTTAGTGTGTACGCGGGGTCGGTATGTTTATGGCGGCGGTGTGTTATGGTTATGTACGTGTGGAACTTAGGTTGGACATATCTTAGAAGGGGGTAGAAGTGCAATTGTCAACCTAAAGCCAGGAGTGGGGTTGGACATGCTTACGCAAGTGAGTGGAAGATAATGTTGACCCGTGTGGATGGATGGATTCC
>BRYE01000027.1:3585328-3587828 GCA_030159115.1 Actinidia arguta var. hypoleuca
CGAACAATTGAAAAATGGCGCAAAGTTGCACACAATTGATGTAGAACAGACAGCTCAAGCTTTCTTTGACCAGCGAGATCGTAGTAAACCACGGCTTAGAAAATCTGACAAGTAGAAAAGTAATAGTAGAAATCACGGGGCCCAACGTTGGAATTGCATGAGACTTGGTGGTCTGAATGGAATCGCCTTTGGCCATGAACTCCGCCGATTTTCGCGAAAATTCCATCATTTGCCTTCCTGAAAAGGCAATTTTTTCGTTTATAGTAATTATTGTTTTAGCTATAACTTTTAATTTAAAAATCAAATTAAGATTCCGTTTGTTGGGAAATACTTCCTAAGTAGAGTAAATTTTGATTTAGGCATTAACTCAATTTTTTTTTATGGTAATTTTTCTTATTTTCTTGCCTAATTTCGTGATTAACGCGAATTAGGGTTTCTAGATTATTATTTAAGCGTCTTGTAGCCTAAAAGGCAATTCAGTTTTGATTAATAAAATTTTTGAGAATTTTTTCTTTATTTCTTGTGGATTCAAGAACCCTAGTGGATTGTAGATTTTATATTTTTGAGATAGACGTGTTATGTCTCTAGTGACCTTTCGTCTGCGTCACAAATATTATTAATCTTCAAAAACTGCTAAAAATAACACGAATAAGAGTATAAATAAGTCATCCAAAATCCTAAGGCCCGGTACAAACCGGGTTAAAAGAAATATTTAATGAAACCCTAAAAAAAATAAGTCAAAAAACAGGCTCAAAACACAAAACGGGCCAAAAATCATACTTAGAAGTGTTTTTTTGTGTTTTCCTAGGCCAGAAAATTCGTCTTAGCGAGAGTTTTTCGGCAATATATTATAATAGAAAAACGGAGTTATGCAGTAAAAGTTACAACCGATTAAAGTTTACCGACCACGCGAATATAACGACGGTCTCGAGTCTCCAAGTAATATTCAGCTTTGCTATCTACATCAGTCAAGCACCAAACACTTCCCGTTACTTCAATTTGTTTTTAGTAAATGAAAACACTAAACTGTGAGTTTATTTGTTTTGTATATTTCAATAATATTGGTATGCGCATAGATAGGGCTCGTTATATTATGCTTTTGGTGCACGCATAAGTGGATTGACACTTCATGCATTTGTATAGCCCATTTTTTGAATAGCCCTAAAAACCCCAATTTTGTATATGGTGTATTGTGGACAAGTTGGGATATAGAAAGTTGCTGTGGATGGTAGTGCCAAAGACTGATAAAGAGGGGGTGAGCTGTTTTTCTCTGCTGTTCTTGAAAAGCCACTTTGAGGTAAAAGACTTCCTGTGATGTCCCAAATCATAAAAAAATGGCTGTGGAAATTTATTTTCCATTTCCATTTTTCCTTCTAATTGAGAAATTTTTATTTTAGCCCTGTTTCGGCTAGGTTTATATTAGCTGCTTTGATTTTCGGAGTTTTTTGTCTTTACTAATTTTTTTTCACATTTTGAGAAAGTTGAAATATAAAATTTCTATATAATTTGAAAAAAAATTCATTAAAGAAAAAAAAAATTTTACTAAAAAATTCCATTTTAAAATGTCTTTTTTTTAGATTAGAATAATTTTTTTATATTTTCAGAGTATTTTTTCTTCAAGGCAAACTGAAAAAATATAAAATTCTAATCAAACGGTGAAATAGTTTTCTAAAGACGAAAAAATTTTAAAATAAAAAAAATTCAAAAAAATTAGCCAAAACGGGAATTCTCCCGCAAGGTAGACCTAGAATTTGAATTCAGTTAGTCATTGCTCAGTGGTAATATTTAGAAGTTAATTGATTCAATTATAGCCCAAAAATGTAATAAAAACTGGGATGAAATTAAAGAATCACAGCATGATCCTTCAAGAAAATCCAGTTATAGTATCCCTCAGAGTGGCTTCCCAGCCAATGAACAATCCTTGCAATTTGTTGACCCTTCCTCTGTTTGGAGTCTTTGGACTCTGGGTTAAGCATTCCAGAAAAATTATTGAGTGGGTTCCAGCATGTTCCGAATTAATCGGTTATTGGGTCAAATACAGAGTTATCAAAAAATGAAGTAGTCTCACAGGAATATCGCGGGCCACTTAATTATTTCTCATAATTTTAGTCACAAGACATTATAAGCATTTAAGAACGTAAATGAACTCACAAATAATGATAAGCTAATCGTTATACAAATGAATATCTGAACTTATGTTAAATTACGTAAAATTAGAAGTTGAAAATTTTAAAATAGAGCTTTCAAAGCTTTTGTAAGTTATGTTGGACTCATTAGCAGAGCACTACTAAACACTGTCACATATTTCAAGACAAAAAAATAAAAGTTGCAACTAAAAAACTCGGTCAATTATGCTCATAACACCAAAAATAGTCTTATTTTTATTTAAACAATAAGTATTTGGTTGCACTTTTCAGAATTGATTTTACAAAGCATTTTATTAAAAAATGTATTTGAAAAACAAAGTCTATTTATCATCTTCATATCTTATTTATTTTTA
>BRYE01000027.1:3602828-3607828 GCA_030159115.1 Actinidia arguta var. hypoleuca
AACAAAATGGGGGACCTTGAACACATGGGGTGGGGTGGGGGGGTGATTGAGCTTTGTGTAGTATGATCCATCTAAAAGCTAAAGATTCTTTTGCAATATGTTTGTTGGAAGCACACCACTTTAATTGGGGCAATCTCTCTATCTCTCATAATCTCAAGCTTAAAATATGTCAAATCTTTCTTCTGTTTCTCATTTTTTTCCTCTCACATCCTTCACACATACTGCTGGTTTTAATGTAGAACTATAAGAAAACCTATCATTTAAACCAAGCCTATTGTATTTAAGGTTCAAGTTGATTCCTTGGCAATTAATCAGAGAAACATATGTAATGGAAATTCTCTCTCTCCACATGCATAGCATGCATATACATCTAGATCTAGTACTATCTTGGGATAGAGAAATCAAAATCATTTCCTCAGTAAAATTTGATCTAGTGAATGGACGAGATTAGGAGAGTTTTTGCCACTAATTAATACTGAATTCTCCAATATAAAAAAAATATTGAATTCATGGATAGAGAGAGGAGAAAACAGGAATATTAGATCATACATGTAAAATAGCGGATTGATTGGGCATTCGTAGAGCATAACTGGACTGAATTTTTGCTTATAGAAACCAAAGGTCTATTTTGAAAGTCAGACTTACCATGCATCTTCTTTAAAACAAGTGTGTCCTAATCTTTTATCCACCACTATTCAATCCATCGGAGTTTTTACACTGATAATTTGATCGGTGAAGTATAAAAGATAGCGGTTTGGATCACCAAAATTGGCCTATTATGTGCCCCAACAATTTGTGTTGTGCAGTAGATAATTGTGCGGTTATTGTTTGTTGAGTGAGAGGAGAGAAAATTGAGGATAGACACTCGCGGCGGTTCTACGGCTGTATAGGTAGTTTAAACCCTCCGTCCGATTAACCAACGACGCCCTACCTACAAGTACAGGAACAGTGAGATTTGCCGCCGAAACTGTTTTCGGGAAACGGTTCTCTGACGATCAAGTTAGATGTCCAGAAATATATAGAGAGAAAGTGTATGCATATCCAATAGTCAGGTTCACATACCTCACTGAGAATAACAGTGTTTTCCTTTATTCCCTAGCTTAGCATGTGGCTTGACGTGCTAGTCGTTTTCGTCACTCGATAGACTGCAATTCGGCACGTGTTTGTACTTGTCAACTGCTGTGTCAGTGAGTAGGAAGCTACCCAACCATGCCCCTACGGCGTGGCTAGTAGCTCATGATCAACTGCCAGTATCTCTATCTGGGTGTGGGAACTGTTAGAAGGAACTCGGAAGTGCAAATCACCTTCTGTCCCCTAACATTCCTTGAAAATACCACTAGGCGTTACCCCTCGCCCAAGCTTCTAGCGCAGTTATTATTCCGAGCTCGCTGAGTTGCGGCACTTAGGATATAACGAAAGCCTTGGCTCAGACAATACGTCTTCAGTAGTGACTGCTCCGAGCTCCGGCGCAGAGGATCCAAGAGCTCGCTTTGTAGTAAGGGTTTGACGTAGGCCTCCGCCCTAGCAAGGCCAATACTCAATGGTGTCTACACCGAGTTCCGGCGCAGAGAACCACCAAGCTTGCTTCCCAACATTAGCTCGGTGGATAATTTGTCCCCTTACAGTAATGTATATAAAATAGTGAATGAAAAAGAATTTAATTTCGTAAACAAAATCCTATTCTATTATTGTATAAAAGGACATTGTTTTAAATGCGACTCACCGCACTTGTTGTTTCAACAAATTATGTAAAAAAATATGTTCATTCATCTGTTAAGAAATGAACAAAAAAATAATTCCGAACACAATTACTAGGGTTACTCGAGAAGATTGGAAGGGCATGGTACAGGGCCGGCTTAAGCATTTATGAGGCCTAAAGTGATAATTTAAAACAAAGTTTATACCCTATTTTATTTAAAATATATTTTTCTAATTTTTTTAGATGCAAAATTATTAACAGTCTTTGTATACACTATTTTATTTAAAATTTATGTATCATCGTGGGTCATAAATATTGTAGATTGCATTAGGGTTTGAAACTGCATAATTAATATGACAAAAAATGTATTTGAGCTAATTATATGATTAGTAATGGGGTATCACATGATTTTTTTTCTTTTTGAAAGAGATATTTATACAGTTTATACAAATTTTTGGGTCTTGCTTCTTTTGAGTTACATATTTTAACTAGAAAATTATAAAAAAAAAATTATTAACCTAGCTCTAATGGAAATTCCGGGCCTTTTTAATTTTCTGTGGTGAGGATTGAACATGACCATGCGATTCAGGGGAGGGTGACACTGTTTCCACAAGCTAAAGCGTAAATTTGACTGACACCCGCTAGATTCCATTGAAATTGCACTTTTACCCCTTCACTTTGTAAAATCACATTGTACTTCCTTGCTTTATGGTTTTATGTTATAGTTTAGTTTAATCATTACTTAACGGTTTATCAACCAAACTACATACCCATTTTGATATTTCTTTACCGTTGTTTCTCTCAAATGAAACATTATTGTTTCTATCGCTCCACTTGAATCCCACTTGTATCACCATTGAAACTCACCCAACACCACTCTACCACTCCACTTGAATTGTGTAGTGGGTTGTCACGGGAGGTGAATGGTGTTGGTGCAAGGTTAAGGTGGGTAATGGTGGGAGTTGGTAGTGGAAGACGGATGCAGTGGGAGGCACCAATAAAAATTGAAGGTGGTTGGAAGGTGAAAAGTGGAGATGAAGATGGAAGATGATGGCTTGCCTCTCTTTGTTATTATATCTATTTCTCTTGACAGCTTGATAATAGATAAGAATATTTTAGTAACTCTGTCATTAAGTATAACGAAGTTAGCTGACAAGGGATGTCAGTATGATTTCAAATAATAGAGGGGTTGAAGTGTGATTTCAAATGAATCCAGGGGATTCTAGTGAAGTAAACCCTAAACTAAACTTACCAATCTTTGGTTCCATCAACAATTTATTAATCAGAACACAACTTCTCTGTATTTTAGTTTTGGGGTTGCAATATGTAGTTTATAATGAACTTACTACAAGTTATATTTTAAAATCCGAATCGCTTTTTTAGTAGAGTTTGGTTGATCAGACACAACAGCTACTTGATCGAATACGGATGGTTATTTTTCAATATTTCCGTCAACTTGTTTTACTAGCGTAAATGATCTGATCGGTGAGGCCTACAAGTTAATGGACTTAGATCATCGGGATTGCGTTATGAATGAAATAATATCGGACCAATTGCACAGAGCTATCGATCTATAAACTGCATATAAGCTAAATCTAATTCATTGAATTATGGCAGCAGAAAACAAATAAGGTGAAGCAGCAAATAAAAATTGGGGGATCTGATTGACCTTTTTGGGAGTTCAAACTGATCAATTATTAACAGTCACATGATCAAGTTACACTTTTCTGGATAATGAACGATGTAGTTTTGTATATAAATTATAAGACAAATGTGATCTGATCATGTGATTATTGATGTGCGATTCAATCTCTTTTTTTTTTTTTGAATACTCTTCCCAATAAACTCTATACTAGGCACTCGAAATCCGTTTTAGCCCTAGTCAACAAAAGGCAAGAAAAGGTTTAGTGCTTGACTATTTTGATTGAAAGGTCTTTTCTCTTTTGTCTTTCAACTTTTATTTCCAATCCATATGAAGAAATATGCTAGATGATTTATGGAAAATTTTAAAAAAGAATCCCAGGATTAGGTCATAAAAATAAATTAAATCATATAGTTTTAATTGTAATAAATTGAACTTTGTAATTTTAATTTGATAATTATTTAAATTATTTGTTAATCTCTGTCTACCTATGGCTAACAAAATCAATTGGTTTTCGCTCAAAATGCACGAAAACGACTTCGTTTAGCAATCCTCTTATTAAAGTTCTGATCGAACCAATTAACAAAATAAATTAAAGAGTTTGGGAATTGTATTTTTTTAAAGAGACCAAATTTTTATGTCATTTTATAATGAGAATGGTTCAATTAGTGTTTTCAAAATGGGAATACCCTATACGACGGGATTTTAGTATATTTTGGGTGGGAACTAGTTGGTTCCGATAAACTCAGGTGGATGAAAACTTCAGAATAATTTAAATTACTATCAAATTAAAACTATCAAATTTAATTTATTAGAATTAAAATTATAAAGTTTAATTTGTTTCTACTTTCAAACTCAAAAAAAAAAAAAAATTACCTGATTCTCCCATGATTTATCTATATAACCTTTTTGACTCGTGCACTTCCAAAACATCTTCTTCCTCGAAAAAATTGGCCCCTACGCCCTCAATTTGCATTTTTTGGAATCCTCCTTCCTTAACATGGAATCTCTCTTTTCAAATATCACTTTTATACTGAGATCCTATCGCACGATTTTTACTTTTTGATAAGGCGAAGTTATCTATAAACACACAAAATTCGTAATTTATGTACAAAATATAATACTAATTTTAATATTTAGGATTTATAGAAACTTTCGAGTGGTGGGGGCAAAGGCGGAGGCACGTGTAAGGGTGTGAGGTCAATTGATCTCACTTAAAAAAAAATTACACAATAAGTCCATAAAAAAATTTTATTTTCACCCTAATAGAAGAAAAAAAATACACTATTTTGATCTCACTGAAAAAAAAAATTATACTATTATCTCATTATTATATATAATTTTATGATTTTGATCCCACTAAACTAATATCCTGACTCCGCTACTGGGTGGGGGCGCGTCCATTCTTGTTCATAATCGTAATACAACTATTATTCGAGAAATTATAATTGTGTGTTTCGAAATCTTCATAAACCAATGTGCATTGGAACAGAGGATCCCTACCCTCTCCCCTTTCCTTTTTTATTTTATTTTCTAAAATTATTCTCATTTATTGACTCTGTGCTATTTCATTGAAAAATATAAGGAGGTCCCCTTCTCTTTCTCCTGGTGTGACCAAATTCTTAACACTTTGGCACCAACTGCTTGTTCTGCAAGGTC
>BRYE01000027.1:3642828-3645328 GCA_030159115.1 Actinidia arguta var. hypoleuca
AGAAGGATTATTGTTTTTTCTCTATAAGATGAGTTTATTATTTTTCCTTATGATCTTAATCTGTTAGTATAAGTGTTTTTGTATATAACTTTCCAATTTGTATGTATGAATAAGAGTTGGATAAAATAATGAATCCTGACAAGTTTAAACTCCATGTCTCCCTGAAATATGCAGCTCTCTAGGAATGTGCAAAAGATGTGGTGACCTGAGGATAATAGCGTGCTCAAGATGTAATGGACTTGGATTAGTTAAAGAAGGTGGACCTTTCACTATTATTCCAATCAACGACCGGTATCAGTCGTTTCGGGGTGGATCAAAACCGAGATCCGTCGCGTGCACCAAATGTCAATCTAAAGGGCGTTTCAATTGTCCTGAATGCTCTAAACTTACCTCGTATTGATCTCCACCTCATGTGAATGTATGTCTTTTGAACTTGTGTACTCTTACAAATTGTTATCTTCTCAATTTTCCTTCTATAATGTATAGTCATGGGTGTTGGTGTATTTGGATTCATTTCACATGGTATAGGAAAGAAGTTAAAATTTCCTTGCAGCATTGAAGGACGGATATACACATCTTTTTGTAACATTTAATTTGTTTGTATCTTGATTGAAAATTTTCTTTTTTCGGTAGCCATCTCTGTTCCGGCAAAAGGGGAAATTGATCTATCATTGTCGTTTCTGTGAACGGGGCAAGGTAGTCAATCTATGAGCTCCCAAATTAAGGGCATGCCATTCTTACCAACCACCCTCAGAACCCATGAACTGACACCCTTTTGTTACTTATTTATTTTTGGCATAAGATACCATTTGAAGCTTCAACCCACAGTTCTTGCTCAAAACCACATTAAATTTTACGGTATGAACAATTCAGTTGCTTGATGAGCTTATGGGTATAGGGAATGCGCAAAGTTTCTGTATGGCTTCCCTTCTATTTATTCAGCTCCCCTCAACAAGAACAAGTAAAAGAAAGTCTTTCTTTTCTGTTAATTCAATAATCCAACAGTCCCCCATCATGCAAGTGGTAGGGTTTTTTGAGTAGGGCATCCTCCTGCCAGATATAGGAATTCCACCTGTCTTGATGGCAATGCTCCGTAGTTTGTATAGATCAGTCGATCTAAAAAGCCCAACCAAACTGGAAAATGCACAGATCACCCATTTTCCCACTCCCTCGCCTCAGACACAAAGGCACATTGGGCTCCAGTCATATCTATGGAACTCCCATGTTTTTCATTGCGTTCTCTTGTACCATGGGCAGAGCCTACAGCAATCGAGTTTCTTTCTATTGGTGATCATTCATTTCCATCCTCCCTTGGGTTTTTGGTCGAGGTGAAGGGTTCTTAAGCAAGAATTCAATGGACTGATCTAAACTCCTTTGGAATATGACCATGGATTAATAATGGAATAATCTCAATAGTAGCCTAACCTACAGGGTTGGGTTTAGTTACCGGAAAGGAGCAAAACGAGAGAGTACAAGACAGAGACGCAAGCAAGGATGGAGCAATCCACTCTTTCTCGACTTGGAGCGTTCTAGGGACCATGGCCGAGATGCAGACCTGGTACTATAGGGTTCCATTACATAGAGAAGAGGAAGGTGTTGCCAGAGTCGACTGTGAAATAGAATGTGATTCTAATCAATAACAATAGCCTAAGAGGAGGGATGCTTATTAAGACTCAGTCTAGCTAAAAGAGCAGTCACAATCCATTCCATGAATTCACAACCAAAAAGAAAGAAATGCTCAGCATTTCTTCAGAATATCAAGTTCCTGCAATTCATTCCAAACAAGAACATACAGCCAGTTACGTATTACCATTTTAAGGACTTGCTGTGATGGACACAAGTGCACGAGTTTCTAATTTAACTGTATTAAACGGATTCAATCACGAAACCTATTTAGAGATGGGGAGCTCGAGATTTAAGGCAAAATAATACTAAGATGGACTTGCTGGAAAGCAAAAGGTGCTTAAACTAAAGTAAATATGGAAAGATGGTCCGTGTTTGGGTTCCAAAATTCGAGTTTTGTAATTCGGGGCAATAAACGGGACAGAATAAAGTACATATTTTTATTTTTGAATTAAAAAGATAAATGGAACAAAAAAAATATTCTGAGATTCGGACTCGATAGAGCAACATCAACGCTCCATTCATAAGTTGTAACTATTAACATCTAATCTTTTTAACTAAAAAATAACTATCCAAACGGAGCCTAAATACACGCACTGTTACATATAATTAATTTTTACACTTTATTTTTTATCAAATATATTTCACTCTTTATAATAAAATTATTTTAATTATTTTTTATAACGAAAACTAGCAAAGAGTGTAATATCATCACTCTTTTTAATGTTTTAAAAAGGTTTCCTTAAATTTCACACCTTGCGGTTCTAAAGTAAAATATTAGGCAAGTCAAGCAACAAAATGGTTGCAAGTCCAAGCAGCCAATTTCCGAGGTGTGGCAATGATTTTTTTTTTTTAAGTAAACTCTTGTGGTAGCTCG
>BRYE01000027.1:3712828-3720328 GCA_030159115.1 Actinidia arguta var. hypoleuca
ATGAATTATACTCAAAACTCCACAAGATGCATTAGTTTGCTTTTATTAGGTTGCATTTGTATTTCTGGATTCAAACGAAAAGACTGACACTAGTTATTGAAAGGAAATACTGTAAACTTTTTTGTTGGTAAGGGAATACAGTAAATTTAAACTTGATATTTTACATTGGATTAATTTTTCTTTAGCGACGTTTTTCTATCTTACTAAAATTTTTTTTCAGTTTGTCATTATCGATGAATACTAAAATAAATGTGACAAATTCATTAAAAGATACTGAAATCCCAATAGATTTTTCTTTTAGTGTTTTTTTTTTCTTCACTTTCCTGAAACCGCTACGAAAGGAAAATTATACTACTAACACACTTATGTATACAAACTTGTATCAATTATTTGTGCAATTATATATAGAAATGAGTTTGCTAGTAATTTTTTCCCATAATATGTCTTTCGTCTCTATATCTTCAGCCACAAGCTAGAGGTTCTGATCCTACCAAACATTAATTTATTTTTTATTGCTAAAGTTTGGATTTTTTTACTTGGTTAGTACAGAAATGCAATTGTTCAAAATGTTACATTGGAGTTCCTAGAAACTTCAACCAAACAATTACAACTCCAAATCCATTCATTTAAAACCAAGATCAATCCAAATGATAGACATTTATAATTGTACATCATCACTCAATTTATTATTATATTATCATTAAAAACGCATGAAAGGAGTAGTTATCGTATCATATCTCTAAAATAGAAACATATATTGGTATTGCTTATAAGAAGGCCATGTGCTCATGTCTAAACGATGAAAAAGTGCCTCGTGTCTTATTTCAATACTCCATTATTAGTACTTCTCTATTATTTTCATTTGAACATTAAGTTGTTGCAATTTCTATCGAGTTCCAATTCAGATCATTCGTCAATAGCGGTTAGAAATTTTGACGGAATATAAGCACGTGATGTTCATATAGTTATTTTTAGAGGATAATTTTATCACAATTAATTGGACTCTACAGGTTTACCAAAGTTTCACTTTAGTTTTTAAAATTGTCCTTGTGAGCTTAACGTGCTTGTTTTCAATCCAAGGAATAGAGAATACATTGAAACCATATTAACACTACAAGGTCTTAATTGTCTAAATTGAAATTGTAAGATCCAAATAAAAGTTGTGGGAGGCTCATATTATGAAGATGTGGCTCCCACAATACATTAGAGTGAGTTTGTGCAAATTATATATATACCAAATGAGTGTATCTCATTAAATGTCTTTAAACCTAGAGGAATATATTTGCAGCAATCAATTACAATGTATGTGCCTTTCACGCTCATGTGGATGTCTCTATTTCTTCACTTTTATTGCCGAAGTTTTCAATATTTTACTTAGTACACGAATGTGAATGTTAAAAAAGGTTTATTGGGTTGTTAGAAGCTTCAACCAAGCAATAACTTACCAACTCCAAATCCATTCATATGGATTTGCGACTCTCCGTGAGTCGGTTAGTTGAAAAAATATATTTATTGTGGATAGAGGCTCTACGGTGAGTCTCCATATGTAAAGAGTAACTGTACCAATTTTTAAAATTTTAGAGTTGTTTAGTGTATTTTTGGGAGTATTTTTTGAGGCGATTGCTCTCTATTTTAATGAAAATATGAGAATAGAAAGGCTATTGGAGATACTCTTTACCCCCTTGGCGTAATTTTATTTTTGTGTGTTTTTTCTAACAAAAATCTCCTTTTTCCAAAAATAATTTCTGTAAATAACCCATTTTGGGAAAAGGTTATTAAATTGTTTTAATAATTCTGAAAAGTTTATACCATAAGAAAAAAAAACTATACTAAAAAGATGGAGTTTTTATCATACTAGTGATTTTAGCACGTGTTTCAAACGCACGCGCCTAACCACAACACCGATTTGATTATTACATTTTACTTCTATTGTTACTATTTTTTTTGTTTTGCTAAAGTTAAATTTGCTCACATCAAATCTTGATGAACATTGTTTCGTGACACTATAACTTTTCTTTATCTAAAATTTCTCTAAAAATTTAGTTGCACTATTTTCGCATGTCAAATTCATAACCATCTTTGACACTAATAACTTTAATCACCTTGGCCTATATCTTTTGATCTATTAATCCATTTGTCCCAATTGATTTGTTCTTTTTTTAGTATTTGTGCAATTTAATTAGATCAACAATAATATATTTTTCATGAATAGATTTTTGACATTATTCACTCTAATCGAAATATCTCAATTAGTTATTGTATTCATAGTTTTTAAAATCACAAAAAAAATATAAATTAGAAAATATAGACAATATTTTGACATGTTCTGAAAAGTAAAAATGGACAAATAAATTGGGACGAAATGAATATCATTGTTGGTTGCCTCCATCCTCAGACATATCATCTATTATCATCGTTCGTATCCTTCATAACTGATCGATTCTGCGCATCCTTAAGTTATTGGTCTATATTTTTTGTTTTAATTTTCTAATAATTTTACACTTTTTAAAAGTCAAAATACATATGCACCTACAGAAAATTAAAGAAAGAAACAAATATAAAAGTTTTAAGAAATGTTTATTCAAATTCTCATAAACATGAATAGATACACATCATTCTTCATCTACTACGACAAAAAAGATCTGTGATTGAGAGCATCTTTTATCTTTACCAAATTTATTTCCTGGATAATTCATCACAGCAAGTTTCATGTCGAAACAAATCCGAACCTCTAGTAGTGATTGCATTCCTACAGAAGGAGGCGTATATATAAGCTCCGTTTTTTTGGTAGTACATGCCTAGATGGCACTCTCAATAGATTTTGGATTGTTAGAAGTGCTATTGGGTTTGAAGTTCACTGATATTAAATACTTGAGAATATCGTACCGATCTTTGAGATCAATAGCCAATGTGAAATACACATTTTGATTGTAGAAAGATTGTGAATACACTTCGCGGTCTTCCCATTCGTGTCTCCAAAACCCATCGTTGTTCCCATTTGAGATTTAAAGCCTTTGGAGGAGGGTTGGGTCCTAGAAATTTGGAATTATAAAAGCAAATAGTTAATCATATCCACATGAACCACACATAAATATTTAAGAAAAAATATATATTTATTTAGTATGATATATCCATCATTATTTAGAAACTTACTTTGGTAGGGAATATTTCGACTGTCATCCAATGTAACTCTCCTTCCATAAGGTATGAATGGTGAAATTCAGTTGATTAAAATACTGCTTAAGATTCGATTAGGGATTTGATGGAGGCCATTGAAGGACCAACTTGAAGTCGGCAAGTGGTGATTGCGCCGGTGAAACAAGGAGGAGGAAGACAACAAATGAGAAGCAAGAATTTGGATTGTGTTCCAGAACAGATGAAAATGGTACCTACCAAATTTGATAAATTCTTTTTTCTTGTTTTAGCTTAAAATTGATTTTTGCTCTTATTAAATTTTAGGAGAACGAGATGAATGGGTAGTGAGGGACCCGCAGTATGGCAATAACAATGATGAAAAACACATTAGCACGTTTTTCGCACGTGCCTAACCACATTACCCGTTTGATCATTACATTTTACCTCTATTCTTACTATTTTATTTTTTTTGATAAAGTTAAATTTACAAACGTTAAATCTTGATGTACATTTTTTCGTTATACAACTTTTCTTTATGTAAAAATTCTTGGAAGAATTTAGTTGCACTATCTTCGCATGTTAAAATCATAACCATCTTTTACACTAATAACTTTAAACACTTTGGCCTTTATCTTTTGATCTATTACTCCATTCGTCTCAATTGATTTGTTCTTTTTTTTAGTATTTGTGCAATTTAATCAGATCAACAAATAATATATTTTTCTTGAATAGATTTTTGAGATTATTTACTCCAATCAAAATATCTCAATTAGTTATTGTAAAAAACAATATAATTTAGAAAATATAGACAACGTTTTGACATGTTCTCAAAAGTAAAAATGAGCAAACAAAATACCTCAATTGATTTGTTCTTTTTTTAGTATTTGTGCAATTTAATTAGATTAACAAATAATATATTTTCCGTGAATAGATTTTTGAGATTATTTATTCTAATCGAAATATCTCAATTAGTTATTATATACATAGTTTTCAAAATCACAAAAAATAATATAAATAAGAAAATATAGACAACATTTTGACAAGTTCTGAAAAGTAAAAATGGACAAATAAATTGGCACAAAATGAATATCATTGTTGGTCGCCTCCATCATCAGACATGTCATCTATTATCATTGTTCGTATCCTTCATCACTGATCGATTCTGCGCACCCTTGAGTTATTGGTCTATATTGTTTTTTTTTTATTTTCTAATAATTTTACACTCTTTAAAATTCAAAAAACATAAGCAGCTACAAAAAATTAAAGAAAGAAATAGACATAACAGTTTTAAGAAATGTTCATCCAAATTCTCATAAACATTAATAGATGCACATCATTCTTCATCTACTATGGCAAAAAGATAAGTAATTGAGAGCATCTTTTATCTCTACCAAGTTTATTTCCTGGAATATCCATCACAACAAGTTTTGTATTGAAGCAAATCTGTACCTGTAGTAGTGATTGTGTTCCTGCAGAAGGAGGCATACATACAAACTCTTAATTTTTTTAGTGGTACATGCCTGGATGGCATTCTCAATAGATTTTGGTTTTATAGAAGTGCTATATAGTTTGAAGTTTACTGATATTAAATGCTTGAGAATATCGTATTGATTCTTGAGATAAATAGCCAATGTAAAAAGTACGGCCTGTGATTGTAAGAAGATCGTAAATATACTCCATGGTACTCCTATTCACGTCTCCAAAATCGATGTTGTTCCCATTTAACATTTAAAGCCTTTGGAAGAGGGTTGAGTCCTAGAAATTTGAAAATATAAAAGCAAATAGTTAACCACATCCACGTGAACCATACACGAATATTTAAGAAAATATATATATTTATATGGCATGATATATGCATCATGATTTAGAAACTTACACTGGCATGAGTGAAAGAAATGTAAGAGACTCCCAAAAAATATTTCAGCTATCATTCAGTGTAATTCTTCGGCCATAAGTCATAAATGGTGCAATGCAGTTGATTAGGGTAGTGCTTCGGATTTGATTTGGAGGCCATTGAAGGGCCAACTTGAATTAGATAAGTGGTGATTGCTCTGGTGGAACAAGGAGCAGTAGGACAACAATGAGAAGCAAGAATTTAGATTGTGTTCCCAAAAACAAATGGAAATGGTACCTACCAAATTTGATAAATTCTTTTTTCTTGTTTTAGCTTAAAACTAATTTTCTTTCCTATTAAATTTTAGGTAAATGAGATGAATGGGTAATAAGGAATCTTCAATATGACAATAACATTGATGAAAACTCGTTAGTGATAATTAATGATTTTAGCACGTGTTTCGCACGTGTCTAACCACATTACCCATTTGATCATTACATTTTACCTCTATTGTTACTTTTGGTTTTCTAAAGTTAAATTTACTCACGTTAAATCTTGATGTACATTGTCTAGTGGTACTACAATTTTTCTTTATCTAAAAATTCTCTTAAAAATTTAGATGCACTATCTTCTCATGTCAAAATCATTTCCATCTTTTATACGAATAACTTTAATCACCTTGACCTACATACTTTGATTTATTTCTCCACTTGTCTCAATTGATTTGTTCGTTTTTTTTAATATTTGAGCAATATAATCAAATCAACAAATAATATAATTTCTCTGAATAGATTTTTGAGATTATTTACTCCAATCAATATATCTCAATTAGTTATTGTATACATAGTTTTCAAAATTATCAAAAAAATAATATAAATTAGAAAATATAGACAACATTTTGACATATTCCGAAAAGTAAAAATGAACAAACAAATTGGAACGAAAAAAGTATCATTGTTGGTTGTCTCCATTATCAAACATGTCATATATTATCATTGTTCGTGTCATTCATCACTAATCGATTCTACATATCCATAAGTTATTGGTCTATATTTATTTATTTTAATTTTCTAATACTTTTACAATCTTTAAAAGTCAAAATACATAATCACCTACAGAAAATTAAAGAAAGAAACAAACATAAAAGTTTTAAGAAATGTTCATCCAAATTCTCATAAACATTAATAGAAACACATCATTCTTCATCTACTACGGCAAAAAGATCTATGATTGAGAGCAACTTTTATCTTTACCAAATTTATATCCTGGATAATTTATCACAACAAGTTTCGTGTCGAAGCAAATCCGTACCTAGTGATTGCGTTTCTGCAGAAGGAGGCATACATACAAGCTCCAATTTTTTGGTGGTACATGCCTAGATAGCACTTTCAATAGATTTTGGCTTTGTAGAAGTGCTATCGGGTTTGAAGTTCACTGACATTAAATGCTTGAGAATATCGTACCAATCCTTAAAATCAACAACCAAAGTAAAATCATTTGATTGTAGGAAGATTATAAATATACGTGGTCCTCCCATTCGTGTCTCCAAAATCAATGTTGTTCCCATTTGATATTTAAAGCCTTTGGAAGAGGGTTGGGTCTTAGAAATTTGAAATTATAAAAGCAAATAATTAACCACATCCAAAAAGGATAGGATAACCACCCCTTTTAAGGTCTTAGTTTTTCTCTATCAATTATAGAATATTTGATTATCATTTAGAGTTAGAGAAAGAGAAAAAAAAGAGAGCTAATAAGTAAAACATTCAATTAAGGAGTTCATTCAATCGATCGAATAGATGGCCAATAGAGGTATGATCTGTTGGTCATCTGATCGATCGATAGAATTTGCACAAACTCACTCGTATGTATTGTGTGAGCCACATCTTCATAATATGAGCATCCCACAACTTTTATTTGGATATTACAATTTCAATTTAGACAATTAAGACCTTGTAGTGTTAATATGGTTTCAATGTATTCTCTGTTCCTTGGATTGAAAACAAGCACGTTAAGCTCACAAGGACAATTTTAAAAACTAAAGTGAAACTTTGGTAAACCTATAGAGTCCAATTAATTGTGATAAAATTATCCTCTAAAAATAACTATATGAACATCACGTGCTTATATTCCGTCTAAATTTCTTACCGCTATTGACGAATGATCTAAATTGGAACTCGATAGAAATTGCAACAACTTAATGTTCAAATGAAAATAATAGAGAAGTACTAATAATGGAGTATTGAAATAAGACGAGGAACTTTTTCATCATTTAGACATGAGCACATGGCCTTCTTATAAGCAATACCAATATATGTTTCTATTTTAGAGATATGATACGATAACTACTCCTTTCATGCGTTTTTAATGATAATATAATAATAAATTGAGTGATGATGTACAATTATAAATGTCTATCATTTGGATTGATCTTGGTTTTAAATGAATGGATTTGGAGTTGTTAATTGTTTGGTTGAAGTTTCTAGGAACTCCAATGTAACATTTTGAACAATTGCATTTCTGTACTAACCAAG
>BRYE01000027.1:3730328-3737828 GCA_030159115.1 Actinidia arguta var. hypoleuca
AAGTCAAAATACATAAGCACTTGCAGAAAATTAAAGAAAGAAACAGACATAAAAGTTTTAAGAAATGTTCATCCAAATTCTCATAAACATTAATATGTACACATCATTCTTCATCTACTATGGCAAAAAGATATGTGATTGAGAGCATATTTTATTTTTGCCAAATTTATTTCATGGACAATCCATCATAGCAAGTTTCATGTCAAAGTAAATCCGGACTTTTAATAGTGAATGCGTTTCTACAGAAGGAAGCGTAAATATAAGCTCCGAATTTTTGGTGGTACATGTCTAGATGGCACTCTCAATAGATTTTGGTGAAATACACACTTTGATTTTAATAAGATTGTGAATATACTCTCTGGCCTCCCATTCATGTCTTCAAAACCCATCGTTGTTCTCATATGACATTTAAAGCCTTTGGAGGAGAGTTAGGTCCTAGAAATTTAAAATTATAAAAACTAATAGTTAATCATATCCACATGAACCACAATAAGTATTTAAGAAAAAATATATATTTACATAGTATGATATATGCATCATTATTTAGTAACTTACATTGGCAGGAACATTTTGATTGCCATCCAATGTAACTCTCCTTTCATAAGGCATAAATGGTGAAATTCAATTGATTAAAATACTGTTTAAGATTCGGTTTGGAATTTGATAGAGGCCATTGAAGGACCAACTTGAAGTCGGCAAGTGGTGATTGCGCCAATAGAACAAGGAGGAAGAAGACAATAAATGAGAAGCAAGAATTTAGATTGGGTTCCTAGAAACAGATGAAAATGGTACCCACAAAATTTGATAAATTATTTTTTCTTGTTTTAGCTTAAAACAGATTTTCTCTTCTATTAAATTTTAGATAAACGAGATGATTGGGTAGTAAGGACCCGCAATATGACAACAACAATGATGAAAAACACGTTAGTACGTTTTTCGCACGTACCTAACCACATTACCCATTTGATCATTACATTTTACCTCTATTCTTTTTTTTATTTGTTTGCTAAAGTTAAATTTACTAACGGAAAATCTTTATGTACATTGTTTTGTGGTACAACTTTTCTCTATCTAAAAACTCAGAAGAATTTAGTTGCACTATCGTCGCATGTCAAAATCATAACCATCATTTACACTAATAACTTTAAACACCTTGGCCTATATCTTTTGATTTTTTACTCCATTCGTCTCAATTGATTTGTTCTTTTTTTAGTATTTGTGCAATTTAATCAGATCAACAAATAATATATTCTCCGTCAATAGATTTTTGAGATTATTTACTCCAATCAAAATATCTCAATTAATTCTTGTAAAAAATAATATAATTTAAAAAATATAGACAACATTTTGACATGTTCTCAAAAGTAAAAATGAACAAACCAATTGGGTCAAAAGGAGTATCATTGTTGGCCGTCTCCATCATTAGACATGTCATATATTATCATCGTTCGTGTCCTTATCACTGATCGATTCTTCGCATACATAAGTTATTGATCTATATTATTTTTTTTATTTTCTAATACTTTTGCACTCTTTAAAAGTCAAAATACATAGGCACCTACAAAAAATTAAAGAAAGAAAATAACATAAAAGTTTTAATAAATGTTCATCCAAATTCCCATAAACATTAATAGATACATCATTCTTCATCTACTATGGCAAAAAGATCTATGATTGAATACATCTTTTATCTTCGTTGAGTTTATTTCCTGGACAATCCATCACAGCAAGTGTCGTGTCGAAGTAAATCCAAACCTCTAATAATGATTGCATTCCTGCAGAAGGAGACGTACATACAAGTTTCGATTTTTTGGTGATACATGCCTGGATAACACTCTCAATAGATTTTGGCTTTTGTAGAAGTGCCGTCGGGTTTGAAGTTCATCGACATTCAATGCTTGAGAATATTGTACCAATCATTGATATCAACAGCCAAGGTGAAATACACCTTTTAATTGTAGAAAGATTATGAATATACTCTGTGGTCCTCTCATTCATGTTTAAAAACCGATCGTTGTTCCCATTTGACATTTGAAGCCTTTGGAGGACGGTTGGGTCCTAGAAATTTAGAATTATAAAAGCAAATAATTAGTCACATCTACATGAATCACACACAAATATTTAAAGAAAAAATATATACTTATATAGCATGATATATGCAGCATAATTTAAAAATTTATACTGGCATGAGTGAAAAAAGTGTAATGGACTCCTAGAGAACATTTTGGCTATCATCCCGTGTAACTTTCCAGCCATAAGTCATGAATGAAAAAATTCAGTTAATTAGGGTAGTGTTTCGAATCCGATTTGAGATTTGCTAGAGGTCATTGAAGGGTTAGCTTGAAGTAGGCAAGTGGTGATTGCACCGGCAGAACAAGGAAGAAGAGGAGGAGGACGACAATGATTTGGAGATTTTGGCCACCATGATCATGGTAATTTCCTAATTTGCTAGAATATTTTTCTCTTGTTGCAATGTGATGCAAGAACATGTACAAACTACCATGACCATGGTGGTCAAAACCTCTAAATTCTTAATTCTCATTGTTGTCTTCCTCCAATTCCTTGTTCCACCGATGCAATCACCACTTGCCTACTTCAAGCTAGCCCTTTAATGGCCTCCTGCATAGTTTCCTGTCGGAGTTGCGTGCGGGTATAAAGATTCAAGCTGCCGAACTGGACCCCATAGTCTTCTATATAATGGAGCATGAACAATAGCAAGAAGAGGTCATGTACACAAATATACTCAAAAAATAAGCGAAGGGAAGGAATAAATTTTCATTGAGAATAATTAAAAGTGATCCCAAATGCATAGGTTTATATACACACACAAACAAAAACACATTCACCAAGTACAAAGCAAACATAGCACCAGGCTTATTTGTGATTGAGAGCATCTCTTATCTTTTCCAAATTTATTTCTTGGACAATACATCTCAGCAAGTTTCATATCGAAGCAAATTCAGGACGTAGATATAAGCTCCGATTTTTTTGTGGTACATGCCTAGATGACACTCTCAATATATTTTGACTTTGTAGAAATGATGTCAAGTTTATACTTGAGAATATCGTATCGATCCTTGATATCAACAGCCAAGATGAAATACACACTTTGATTGTAGCAATATTTGTGAATATACTCTGTAGTCTTCTAATTCGCGTCTTCAAAACACATCGTTGTTCCCATTTGACATTTCAAGCCTTTGGAGGAAGGTTGGGTCTTAAAAATTTGGAACTATAAAAGTAAATAGCTAACCACATCCACATGAACCACACACAAATATTTAAAAAATATATATATATTTATATAGGATGATATAATGATCGTGATTTAGAAACTTACACTGGCAGGAGTGAAAGAAGTATAAGAGACTCCCGAAAATATTTCAGCTATCATCAAGTGTAACTCTCCTACCAATGTAAGTTTCTAAATCATTTTTTTAAATTTCTAATAATTTTACTCTCTAAAAGTCAAAAATACATAAGCACCTACAAAAGATTAAAGAAACAAACAAACATAAAAGTTTTAAGAAATGTTCATCCAAATTCTCATAAACATTAATAAATGCACATCATTCTTCATCTACCATAGCAAAAAGATATGTGATTGAAAGCATCTTTTATCTTTACCGAGTTTATTTCTTGGACAATCCATCACAGCAAGTTTCGTGTTGAAACAAATCTAGACCTCTAATAATGATTACATTCCTGTAGAGAAAGCGTAGATATAAGCTCTGATTTTTGGTGTTTTTTTAGTGGTATATGCCTAGATGGCACTATCAATAGATTTTGACTTTGTAGAAGTTATGTCAAGTTTGAAGTTCACCGACATTAAATTCTTTAGAATATCGTACCGATCATTGATATCAATAGCCAAGGTGAAATACACACTTTAATTATATGAATATTTGTGAATATACTTCTTGGTCCTCCAATTCGCGTCTCCAAAACCCATCATTGTTCCCATTTGACATTTTCAGCCTTTGAAGGAGGGTTGGGTCTTAAAAGTTTGTAATTATAAAAGTAAATAGTTAATCATATCCACATAAACCACATAAATATTTAAGAAACAATTATATTTATATAGTATGATATATGCATCTTGATTTAGAAACTTACATTGATAAGGGAACATTTCGACTGTCATCCAATGTAAATCTCCTTCTATAAGGCATGAAAAGTGAAATTAAGTTGATTAAAATACTGCTTAGGATTTGATTTGGAATTTGATGGAGGCCATTGAAGGACCATGTTATGAACAAGCTTAATTTTGAAAGATTTGTTCAAACAAGAACTAATTCTCTAATTCGAGCTAGAGAAGACTCCCGAGAAAAGTTTTCATATATCCTTTTTATGGTTTTACAATGCTATATTTATACATTCAATCAAAATGAAAAAATTCCTAAACTGCTGTAACTACTTTTTCCTCCCTTATTGTAACCAACTCTTCCCTCCATTGCTGTTAACAGATTCTTTAATCTGCTAACTAATTTTACAACAAACTAACAGTGTACTAGTTCTTTAACTAACTAACCGTTAACAAACCAACTACTTTCCTTCGACTCCCCATTATCTCTAGATCACGTTATCCTTCATCCAGCTTGGACTTTTCTTCATCCTCTTCATTCTGCCCATCCCAGTGCTGTTATTTTCTATATCTTCCTCTGCAATATCAGCATCCTCCTCTGCTACAGCTTGCTCTATAACATTTCTTCCCCATCAAGCTTTGAAGTCGATAAGGGGTGATTGCTCAAGTGGAACAAGGAGAAGGAGGAGGACAAATGAGAAGCAAGAATTTGGATTGTGTTCCCAGAAACAGATGAAAATGGTTCCTACCAAATTTGATAAATTCTTTTTTCTTTTTTTAGCTTAAAACTAATTTTCTCTCTTATTAAATTTTAAGTAAACGAGATGGACCCGCAATATTACAATAACAATAATAAAAAACATACCTAACCACATTATCCATTTGATCATTTTAAATCTTGATGTACATTGTTTCATGGTACAACTTTTCTTTATCTAAAAATTCTCGAAAGAATTTAGTTGCACTATCTTTCCATGTCAAAATCATAACTATCTTTTACACTAATAACTTTAACACCTTGGCCTATATCTTTTGATCTATTACTCCATTCGTCTCAATTGCTTTGTTCTCAAAAGTAAAAATGAACTAACAAATTGGGTGAAAAAGAGTATCATTGTTGGTAGACTCCATCATCAGACATGTCATCTATTATCATCATTTGTGTTCGTGTCCTTGTCACTGATCAATTCTTCGCATCTATAAGTTATTGGTCTATATTATTTTTTTTAATTTTCTAATACTTTTGCACTCTTTAAAAGTCAAAATACACAAGCACCTATAAAAAAATGAAAGAAAGAAATAGATATAAAAATTTTAAGAAATGTTCATCTAAATTCTCATAAACATTAATAGATACACATCATTCTCCATCTACTAAGGCAAAAAGATCTATAATTAAGTGCATCTTTTATCTTTGCCGAGTTTATTTCTTGGACAATCAGCAAGTGTCGTGTCGAAACAAATTCGGACCTCTAGTAATAATTGCGTTCGTGCAGAAAGAGACGTACATATAAGCTCCGATATTTTGGTGATGCATGTCTAGATGACACTCTCAATAGATTTTGTAGAAATGTCGTCGAGTTTGAAGTTAACCGACATTAAATACTTGAGAATATCGTACCGATCCTCGATATCAACAGCCAAAGTGAAATACACTATTTAATTGTAGAAAGATTGCGAATATACTCCGTAATCCTCTCATTTGTGTTCAAAAACTGATCGTTATTCCCATTTGAGTCTTTGAAGGAGAGTTAAGTTCTAGAAATTTAAAATTATAAAAGTAAATAATTAACCACATTCACATGAATCACACAAAAATATTTAGAAAAAATATATATTATATAACATGATATATGCATCATAATTTAGAAACTTATACGGGCATGAGTGAAAAAAATGTAATAGACTCCCGGAGAACATTTCGGCTGTCATCAGATGTAATTCTTCGGCTATAAGGCATAAATGGTGAAATTCAGTTGATTAAGATAGTGTTTCGAATCCAATTTGAGATTTGCTGGAATCCATTGTAAAGTTAACTTGAAGTAAGCAAGTGGTGATTGCACCGGCGGAACAAGAAAATAGAAGAGGACAACAATGAGAAGCAAGAATTTGGAGATTTTGGCTACCATGGCCATGGTAGTTTCCTAACTTGCTAGAATGATGTGTACCTATTACCCTTTGTTACAACCCTTATAAAAGAAAACAATCAGTTAAAAACTTTTGCCCTTTGTTACAACCCTTATATAAAGGGAGTTAGGGAATATATTTTGATATGGACATATTACAACCACTATGTGATGCAAGAACATATACAAACTACCATGACTATAGTGGTCAAAACTTCTAAATTCTTGATTTTCATTATTATCTGAATTACATGGGATGGCAACCGAAATATTTACATGTTTTTGCATCACATGGTGGTTGTAATATGTCTACATTCGAATATATTCCCTAACTCCCTTTACATAAAGGTTACAACAAATGGCAAGAACTTTCACAGAGAAAAATATTCTAGCAAGTTAGGAAACTACCATAACCATGGTGGCCAAAACCTCTAAATTCTTGTTTCTCATTGTTATCCTCCTACTCTTCCTTATTCCGTCAGTGCAATCACCACTTGCCTACTTCAAGCGAGCCCTTTAATGGCCTCCAACAATCCCAAATCGGATCCGAACCACTACACTAATCAACTGAATTTTACCATTCATGACTTATGGCCAAAGAGTTACATGGGATGACAGCCGAAATGTTATCGGGGAATCTCTTACACTTCTTTCACTCTTGCCAGTGTCGGTTTCTAAATCATGATCATTATATCATGTTATATAAATATATATTTTTTCTTAAATATTTGTGTGTGGTTCATGTGGATATGGTTAACTATTTGCTTTTATAATTCCAAATTTCTAAGACCCAACCCTCCTCCAAAGGCTTGAAATGTCTAGGCCAAATGTCGCAAATGGGAACAACGATCGGTTTTGAAGACACGAATGGGAGGACCACGGAGTATATTCACAATCTTCTCACAATCAAAAAGCGTATTTCACCTTGGCAATTAATCTCAAGGATCGGTATGATATTCGCAATCATTTAATGTCGGTGAACTTCAAACCTGACGACACTTCTACAAAGCCAAAATCCATAGAGAGTGACATGCAGGCATGTACTACCAAAAAAATCAGAGCTTGTATGTACACCTACTTCAGTAGAAACGCAATCACAACTAAATGTCCGGATTTGCTTTGACACGAAACTTGTGATAGATTGTCCAAGAAATAGAAGAAAGATATCAATATACAACGTACTCTTTTTTTAAACTCTAGCCAACCCCTCTCTCTTTCTACGATTGATGTATCTTTCCAAAGGTCAATTGACTTGCGGCAAGCTCTAACCACCTCCGACGACCTCTGGTT
>BRYE01000027.1:3745328-3750328 GCA_030159115.1 Actinidia arguta var. hypoleuca
TGATCAACTTTGTAACAAGCTTGATCTATCTATGGCTACACACAAACGCATGTTGTATCAGTTTAGCAAAATGTTGTATTGACGTCATTGTAATGACGTGCACAACTCAGATCTTTTGTTCATAATATTTGAAGTGAAGTTGAGATCTTGCTAACAATAGCTTACGAATCTGTTACACAATTATTTGTGGATTTTGAAATGCCCCTGCTGCCATCTGGGGTGTGATTGCCCAGGACCTCATCAGTACTTTGCTTGGTTTCTTTTTTTATTAAACCCATTTAACTTTTTCATGATCTATGTTTTCAGATGTGACTGATCTTGAAGACCATAACTATAAGAACCTTGATGGAGCTTTAGGGTCGTATGTTAGTTGAGATGGTCCAAAGGAATGCATGGAAGTTCGTTTCGTTTAAGGCACAAATTAGATCAAGTTGTATTTTTAGTTCTATAAAATACAAGACTTTTTGTGATGTAATTATAAATAGAAATTGAATTGGATATCCCTTCGGAAATATTTTGCTATACTGTACTATGACGGATGTTTATTAAATCGATCATTAGAAGACCTTATTTGATGCTTATTTTGAAGACGGATTTTGAAAGGAGGCAAATTATGTTGTGAAGTGCCTTTAGGCATGGGTTGGGTGTAGGTTTAGATTTTAGAAAGAAGAATCTAAAATTAGATAGGACTAGGGCCATACCCATATGGGAAAAGGCAAGTAGACGAACAATCCTTATGGTAAAAAGGTTTAGCCTGTTGTACTTGACGGCAAAACTCTACTTGAGAAGTTCAAAATGAAGAATTGTAAAAAATTTGGTTGGACGTGTATTGTGCTTGACGGCTAACGAGATCAAACATTATGTATATTACAAGTTTATTGTCTTAATTTACGCATAAACTAAGCCAAACGCGTTTTGGAATGACTAAGAGAGTTTTAATATATATCCCAACTACACTTGATATTGGCATTTATATAAAAAGAATATTAAAACAAAGTTGATTGTGTTTTTTTTATAGTGATTGGGCAGAATGTGTTGATGATATAAAAAACACTTTTGTATATGTTTTTTTTTTGGCTCAAGTGTCTTCTCATGGACATCAAAGAAATAATAAATCGTGACACAATCTTCCACTGAGACTGAATATGTTTTGGCATCATTGTCAACTTGTGGCTAAGGAGCATCTTAGAGGATGTAGGTGAGATGCAAGAGAAAGCTACTCTCTTTTGTTTGATAACAAGTTCGCAATTGGTATGATTAAGAATCTCATCTACTATTGTGATATCAAACACATTGTCATCAAACATCATTTCATTAGAAAAGCTGTGGAAGATAATAAGATTCAATTCAAGTATTACCGCATTAAAGACCAAGCAATGGACATCTTTACGAAAACTCTTCTAAGAGACAAATTTTAATATTTAGAAAAATATTGGGTGTGACTCAACAAGGTATCAAGAGGAGTGTTAAAATTAATACCACCTACTCATCTCGTTTACCTAAAATTTAATAAGAAAGAAAATCAATTTTAACCTAAAACAAGAAAAGAGAATTTATCAAATTTGGTAGGTATCATTTTATTTGGTTTTTGGAACACAATCCAAATTCTTACTTCTTATTGTTGTCCTACTCCTTGCTTCACCAACGCAATCACAACTTGTCTACTTCAATTTATTAGAGTTGTATTTTGGATTCGATTTGAGATTTGATGGAGGTCATTGAAGGACACAGGACAGTTATACTAGATGCATAATTGCAGTAACCAATTACAATCTTTCACTCCCACGTGGATGTCTCTATTTATTCGCTTTTATTGCCAAAGTTTTCAATTTTTTACTTGGTTAGTACACGAATGTAAATGTGAATGTTCAAAAAGGTTTGTTGGGTTGTTAGAAGCTTCAACCAAGCAATAACTTACCAACTCCAAATCCATTCAAATGGATTTGTGACTCACCGTGAGTCTGGTTAGTTGAAAAAACATATTTATTGTGGATAGACAGTGAGTCCCCATATGTAAAGAGACCAATCTTCAAATTTTGAGAGTTGTTTAGGGTATTTCTAGGAGTATTTTTTGAAGCGATTGCTCTCTATTTTAATGAAAATTTGAGGATAGAATGGCTGTTGGAGATTCTCTTTAGAACCACTTTGGTGTAATTTTATTTTTGTGTTGTTTGCTAAACAAAATCTCCGTTTTCCAAAAAAAATTTCTGTAAATAACCCATTTTGGGAAAAGGTTATTAAATTGTTTTAATAATTCTGAAAAGTTTCCATCATAAGAAAATAAAATTATAATTAAAAGATGGTATTTTTATCATACTAGTAGTTTTAGCACGTGTTTTGCACGTGACTAACCACCACATTACATTTTATTTCTATTGTTACTATTTATTTATTTTTTGCTAAAGTTAAATTTGCACACATCAAATCTTGATGTACATTGTTTCGTGGTAATACAACTTTTCTTTATCTAAAATTTCTCTAAAAAATTTAGTTGCACTATCTTTGCATGTCAAAAAGATATGTGATTGAGAACATCTTTTATCTTTTCCAAATTTATTTTCTGGACAATCCATCACAGCAAGTTTCATATCGAAGCAAATTCGGACCTCTAATAGTGATTGCATTCTTGTAAGAGGAGACGTAGATATCAGCTCCGATTTTGTTTTTGTGATACATGCCTCTATGACCCTCTCAATATATTTTGACTTTGTAGAAGTGATGTCAACATTAAATGCTAGAGAATATCGTATCGATCCTTGATATCAACAGCCAATGTGAAATACACACTTTGATTGTAGGAATATTTCTGAATATACTCTGTAGTCCTCTAATTTGCATCTCCAAAATCCATCGTTGTTCCCATTTGACATTTCAAGCCTTTGGAGGAGGGTTGAGTCTTAAAAATTTAGAATTATAAAAGCATATAATTAACTACATCCACATAAACTACACAAATATTTTAATATATATATTTTAATATATATATATATATATATATATTTTTATATAGCATGATATAATAATCGTGATTTAGAAACTTACACTGGAAGGAGTGAAAGAAGTGTAAAAGACTCCCGAAAAATATTTCAGCTATCATCAAGTGTAACTCTCCTACCAATGTAAGTTTCTGAATCATTTTTTTAATTTTCTAATAATTTTACACTATTTAAAAGTCAAAATACATAAGCACCTACAAAAAATTAAAGAAACAAACATAAAGATTTAAAGAAATGTTCATCCAAATTCTCATAAACATTAATAGATACACATCATTCTTCGTCTACTACAACAAAAAGATATGTGATTGAAAGCATCTTTTATCTTTACCGAGTTTATTTCTTGGACAATCCATCACAGTAAGTTCATGCTGAAACAAATCTAGACCTATAATAATGATTACATTCCTGTAGAGAGAACGTAGATATAATCTCTGATTTTTGATGATTTTTTAGCGGTATATGCCTAGATGGCACTATCAATAGATTTTGACTTTATAGAAGTGATGTCAATTTTGAAGTTCACCGACATTAAATGCTTGAAAATATCGTACCGATCCTTAATATCAACAAGCAAGGTGAAATACACACTTTCATTGTAGGAATATTTGTGAATATACTCTATGGTTCTCTCACTCATGTCTCCAAAATCAATCGTTGTTCCCATTTGACATTTCAAGCCTTTAGAGAAGGATTGGGTCTTAAAAATTTGTAATTATAAAAGTAAATATTTAATCATATACACATGAACCACATAAATATTTAAGAAACAATATATATTTATATAGTATGATATATGCATCTTGATTTAGAAACTTACATTTGTAAGAGAATCGACTATCATCCAATGTAAATCTCCTTCTATAAGGCATGAATAGTGAAATTAAATTGATTATAATACTGTTTATGATTCGATTTGAGATTTGATGGAGGCCATTGAAGGACCATGTTATGAACAAGCTTAATTTTGAAAGCTCTGTTCAAACAAGAACTAATTCTCTAATTCGAACTAGAGAAGACTCCTAAGAAAAGAAGAAAGAATTCTGAATTTTCATATATCCTTTTTTATGGTTTTACAATGATGCTGTATTTCAATCAAAATGAAGAAATTCCTAAACTGTTGCAACTACTTTTCCCTCCCTTGCTGTAACCAACTCTTTCCTCCACTGCTGTTAGCAGATTCTTTAATCTGCTAACTAATTTTACAACAAACTAACAGTGTACTAGTTCTTTAACTAACTAACTAACAGTTAACAAACTAACTACTTTTCTTTGACTCCCCATTATCTCTAGATGTGTACTAGTTCTTTAACTAACTAACAGTTAACAAACTAACTACTTTCCTTTGACTCCCCATTATCTCTAGATCACGTTATCCTTCATCCAGCTTGGACTTTTCTTCATCCTCTTCATTCTGCCCATTCCAGTGCTGCTATTTTCTATATCTTCCTCTGCTGCAGCTTGCTCTATAACATTTCTTCCCCCATCAAACTTGAAGTCGATAAGTAGTGTGATTGCGCCGGTGGAACAAGGAGAAGGAGGAGGACAAATGAGAAGCAAGAAGTTGGATTGTGTTCCCAAAATCAGATGAAAATGGTTCATACCAAATTTGATAATAAAAAAAAAATTCTTGTTTTAGCTTAAAATTAATTCTCTCTAATTAAATTTTAGATAAACGAGATGAATAGATAGTGAGGGAGCAATATAACAATAACAATAATAAAAAACACATTAGCACGTTTTTCGCACGTACCTAACCACATTATCCATTTGATCATTACATTTTACCTTTACTATTACTATTTTTCTTTTGTTTGCTAAAGTTAAATTTACTAACGTTAAATCTTGATGTACATTGTTTCATGGTACAACTTTTCTTTATCTAAAAATTCTCGAAAGAATTTAGTTGCACTATCTTCCCATGTCAAAATCATAACTATCTTTTACACTAATAACTTTAACACCTTGGCCTATATCTTTTGATCTATTACTCCATTCGTCTCA
>BRYE01000027.1:3767828-3770328 GCA_030159115.1 Actinidia arguta var. hypoleuca
AGGGTGAGAGGTCGGGTCATAGAAAGTCAAGGCACGAGAGAGGTGTTGACACGTAGAGTTAACGTCTGTGGGTAATGAAGTGGAGTTTGGCAGACTACAGAGAGCCTCAGACATGCTCACTATTTTTTCATTGTGAAATTGTACGTACCCCCACTCTCTCCTAATGCGCGTGAGATACACTTTCCATTTTTTAAAGCTTAAATTAGACCAAGCTCTCCTTAACAATGGAGAAAACACAAATTGACCCCATTGCATGGTCTTGCAATTTCGCGGAGAACTACGTTTCAGTAAACAGTTGCTCGGCTTTGGTCATTGTGACCTCTTTTCGAGGAGGCACTCTTTCTCTCAAAATTGGAGGTCATTTTATCGAGTTTCTTAGAGAGAGTTGCCTCGCACGGTTCGTGCCTACTCGACCTATCCACCCCACCTATGTTGATTTTTAGTACATGTTCAAGGTCGTTCAAGAGGTTCCACGTAGTAGTAAGACATGGTTAAATTCAGCAGCACTTGAATACTCAAACATGACGCAAGGCATTTTTTTCATCGTTTCTTGGCTTACAAGATTAACAACTATTTTGCTCACAGTATAGTGAAATGGTCAAAATTAACGGAGATGTAAAAACTACCTTTATATTAACATCAGTATCTAAATATTTATCTTTAGATAACATTTGTATTACACGTGTAATTGTAACATTAACCTTAAACTTGGCCATTGCATGGTTGATAAACGTTTAACTAACAGAATTTTAAATTTTAAGTGTATAAAACTTTGAAAAAGGTAAATAAAGAAAAAATAATAATAGTTTTGTTTCCTTTCTCAGTTTGGCTCTTAAATTTAAAAAAAAAAATTAAAAAATGAACAAGTATAAAATCTACCTTCTTTCTCATTTTCTTTTCTTTTCCTTTCTTTGTGAGATTAAGGTATTATTAACTTTCTCTTTATCTTGGAGAAAGTTATTTTCCTTCTACTTTTATTTATTTTTTTGTACAAGGAATAATTACACTTTTCTTATAAGCTATCTCACTTTTAATCCCTTTTCATTTTCTTATCTCATTTTTCTCTTCCCACAAAGTTTCCAAACATTGCCTAAGGTAAATGATGTAATTATATCAAATTTAGAAACTAAGTTCATGTTTGGTAACATATTTTGAGAGCGAAATCTGACTATTAATCACGTGAGACCCATTTTATTTCCTTTATTAGTCAGGGAACGTTAGTGTAATTTCCTCAAAATTAAAAACAGAAAATGCGTTGTCCTGACACTGTCCACTAACTTCAATCACGTGACCTTGAGCCTTTAGTCACGTGACATGACCAATTGGGCATGGGCTTCAATAGCAAAAGTGGGTGGTCTCTGTCTAGTTGTGAGTACATTTTTATAGGTGTAGGTTTAGATTTTAGAAAGAAGAATCTAAAAATAGATTGGGCTAACGCCATACCCATATGGGAAAAAGGCAAGTAGATGAACAACCCAAACATATAACTTGCTATTTCTAAATAAATTTTGCACAAAAAAATGGATTTATTTGGGAGTATTTTGTTGTTTTGGGTAGGACAAATGGGAAGGGGTGGTAAATGCAAAATTTTAAAGTTGATGGAACATTTATTGGCTGGTTTGAGAGGCTACAAAAAGGAGTTACTATATGGAGGAAAAATGAAAATTTGAAAGCTAGTCATTGAATGACAACACCCAGTGTGTGAACAGAGAAGGGCATGTGAAAAATTACCCCAGCATAACCTGACAATGACATTGCTAGGGTCACAACAGTACCTGTAGGTTGTAGGCCATGGGTCCTTTTAGGTCCTATGAAGTAGGGGTGGAGCGAAATGGTCTTGAAATGTGCAAAACGATGTCGTTTTGTATATTTTTAAGATCAAAACGATGTCATTTTATTATTAACATGAAACGACGCCGTTTTAGCTATTAAGATATCGTTTTGTATACTTCAAGATTACTTCACCCCACCCCCACTTCTGAGGATCCAAACTCATCATTTTAGGTGTTTGATGGAACTTTTAATTTTTTTTGTATTTTAGAAGTTTTGTGAAATTGTTTGTTGTGGTTTTTGCTTTTGTTTTCAATTGTATTTAGTGACTAAAAATAATTTTTTAAAAAAAATTATAAAGAATTTTATTTTGACAGTTTTTAATTCTTGTTTTGAGTAACCGATCAATTTTAATTTAAATTCAGTTACAACAAAAATTCATAAAATAGATCTCAAGTTCTCTCCAATAGTTTTTTTTAAGTGGACTGAAGGGTGTTATTGGACTTATCAAGCTCACTACAAAAACACTTTGGTAATCTAAATATTTTGTTTTTTAACCCTATATACGTAAATTATAGTTGATCTTATTAATGTTTTTCTAAAAAAAAGAAAAAAGAAATGGTATGATTCTGAAAATACATTCCATATTTTTTTATGTGAATGATCGATATATAGCACAAAAAGATGAATGTTTTAGATCATTAATATAAACCCAATTTAATCCGTTAGA
>BRYE01000027.1:3867828-3870328 GCA_030159115.1 Actinidia arguta var. hypoleuca
CGTGAATTATGAGCTCTAGCTCCAATTATATAAGACGAAGTAAGAGTATGGCTTCACGTAACGTTCCAATAATCAATTACTTGTACATGTACGCTTCTAATCTGCGAATTGACTGAAGAGTTATCAACACATGACGATTTCACAACGACCTATAAAAGAATTAGGTGGAAATCTCTCTGTACATTTTTTTTCTCTCTCCTGTGGAGAACGACCAAAGACGTCACCGTCGGTGGGTTTTGTCGTATCAGGCGGCGACGAGCGTAATATGGCCAGTAGAGATACTGGTGTGATTTTGGAGGGAAAGGGTACGGTACAGGTTACCAAGGCAGCGTTTGGCAGCTGGAATTTGTGCCTTGTGATGGCGTTACAATTTACCCAAGGGAACAGGCTTGTGCCCGTTTTTAGCCAGTTTGATGATCTAAAGTAGAATCCTTTGTAAAAATTAGTACAGTAAAAAAATTAAGTTAATTGAACATAATTAAGTATTCATTCAATATTATTTTATAATTTAATAAATAAATATTATTCAAAAATTTAAATTTTTATATATTCTAATGCATTTTTATATACTTCTCACTATTTAAATTTACTTCTCGAACTGTAATTAGTATTTACCAAAAAAGATAAAACAAGGTTCCATTTATTTGCACAATGATTTTTAGTGACTTGCTCTTAAATTGGTTAATTTTTTAGCAAGTCACTTGATCATGGATATTGAGAAAGATAAATGCTAAAAATTTTAACGTCGATTTTACAATAAATATTTCTAATGACATGAACGAATGTATAACAAATTGAAGATGCACTCTACGTTAATACAAAAAACAAGCTTAATTAATAATTATGCATATTTTAGATTTGTCATTTCTAATTTAAAATCTTTGACTTTGTACTTGATTTATCAAAAGAATTATGAAGAATTGCAATATAGAATGACAAAGAGCATGCAACAAATGGAGAGATACCAACAGGATAATGTGAAAACCATGTACTTTGAATCATGTTGGCCCCACCAATATTCTTGTCCCATTATTAATTAATTTGTTGCATAATCATAATAATGCAGTACTAATGAATTGAATGTCATTGCCACTAGAATTAAAAGATTCATATTAGCAGTGACTCATAATCCTAATCACATTATTTTATACTAAACATGTGGTTAAGTTTATAACAACTGTAAGTCTTATGATGTTAACAAAGGGAAAGGAATATAGGCAAGATGTCCCATTGGTGAATTGTTTGGAATTGATCTTATAGTGATCAATGACAAAGATTAGCATTATTTTAGGTAATGGGAAATTATTTAGTGGTTAAATTTTCCACAAGGCAAAGTGAGACAAGAAATCAATATTGAGAAAGATCACACTGCGAATTTCAAGTTTCACTTTATTCGAGGTGACAGAAGTCTTTTTTTTTTTTTTGTTAAATAGATGGTATAAGCGAATTAAAAAGAAAGTGTTTGTTGCACTTAGACTTATGTTAAAATTTATTATTAAAAAATAGAAGTTAAAAACCATGGAAGGTAGTTAAAAAGTAGAAGCTGCTACACCCAAACAACAACAAATACCCTAAAAGTTGGAATTATTGGGCAATATTAAATGATTCTCTATGAGTTTGAATGCTAAAACTTCCAGTTTGAAAACCAAAGGAGCTAAGTTAATGTTCAAACTATGATTTGACATACCGAAGACAGTGGTGGTCAATTCATGAGAAATAAATGAGTTACCCAAATAAGTATCTCGTATATACACGATGAGATGGATTACTCACACATAAGAAATTAATTGGGACTACATTTTATTTCTCATTGGCATAACACCTATCAAACCACTAAAGTGAGTCATGTTTCAAACTCTAAACTTTATTATTTCATGATACATTATTTAGTAAAAAATGAAGTAAATAAGATTTGTTTAAATTAGTGTAAGGAAACAAATTGTATAACGACGTAATCTAGCCTTATTAGGGCAGGGACCTCCGCTGAGCTAACTCTAAGGAGCAAGCACGGTGGTCCCTTGCGCCGGAACTCGGTGCAGACACTATTGGGCACTGACCTTGCTAGGACGGGAGTCAACGTCGAGCCCTTGCTACAAAGTGAGCTCGTAGGTCCTATGCGCAAGAGCTCAGAGCAGTCGCTACTGAAGACATATCGTCCCAGCCAAGGCCTTCGTTACAATCCGAAGCGTCGCAATTCAGTGAGCTCAGAATAATAACTGCGCTGAAAGCTCGGGCGAGGGACAACGGTCGGTGATATTCCCGAAGGATGTCAGATGACATGAGGTGACTTGCATGTCAGAGTTCCTTTTGACAGCCTCCATGCTCAGATGGAGACGATGACAGCTGATCATGAACTACTAGCTACTAGCTACACCGTAGGGGCATGACTAAGTCGGCCGCCTACTCACTGACACAGCAGCCAGCGGGTATAAGCAAGCGCCAAGCTCTAGTCTGTCAAGTGACCAAACAGCTAGCGCGTCACGCGTCATGTGTGGCTGAG
>BRYE01000027.1:3940328-3945328 GCA_030159115.1 Actinidia arguta var. hypoleuca
TCCTCAATTGCCCCATGGAATGTTTCCAACCACCCTCATCACCCATGTAAGACTCTCAATTCCATGATGGAAAGCTAAATCTAAAATATTACATTGAATTGAAAACTAGGCTCCTTAGGTTCGTTAGACAAGATCCATTCCTATTATGATTTATACCATAAATCATGAGCCTATAGTTGAATGGGTACTTCTTGTAGAATATACCCTTGGAGTGAATGGGTGATGTCTATGTTTGGAACTTGGATTTGTGGGGGATTTTATTGGGGGAAAGTAAAAATGAAATCAAATGCGAATTGCTAAATTATTTCTATAGTTTGGCGATAATTTTGTTTTCCTCCCTAAATTTTACATAAATCCATGTAGGATCTAAATTATGCGTTCGGAATCCTTTTCAAACTATGCTGGTACGATTTCAAGCCTTTGCTAAGCAATGGAAATCAGAACATAATATTGTTTCCATGTTGCCGATTCTTGATGCTCTTCTCATTGTATCGTAAGCAAATACCACCCATGTGATCGTAACATCTGATTCATCGTGAATTTTGAATGGTTTTGCATAGGAAGAAGACCCGAGCCATGCTACTAGACCGTCTCCTTCTGGTTACGAAATTTCACAGCCTCGACTTCTGGCAACTAAGTTGTTCTGGTGAATTTCTTACCAAATTTGTTGTAGTTTCACAACCTCAAACCCTTTGAT
This sequence comes from Actinidia arguta var. hypoleuca, assembly GCA_030159115.1. Classification (NCBI taxonomy): domain Eukaryota; kingdom Viridiplantae; phylum Streptophyta; class Magnoliopsida; order Ericales; family Actinidiaceae; genus Actinidia; species Actinidia arguta. Next base: position 3,941,026 of record BRYE01000027.1, read on the forward strand.
TTAGGATGTTTAATTTTTTTTCTTCTTAATACACCAATTAAAATAAATAAGCATTCTCTCTTTTTTTAAAAAAAAATTGATAACAGAGTTTATTTTTTAAGTATGTTTAGATTAGGAGCATTCAAAAAGTAAAACTTAAAAAGTAAATTTTATTTAAAAAAATATTAATAACAAAATTTTATTTTTTAAATACATTTCAGTAACAATACTTAAAAAGTAAATTATTTTTAAAAAAATAAAAAAGAGTAATTTATAAGTAAATGGTGTTTTAAGAAGAAAAAAAATATTAATTTTAATGGGTGTATTGAGAAAAAAATATTGAAAACCCTAAATCAAATAACAAATTTATTATTTTTGCATAAAAAACAGCTCAATGGGGAATCTTGATATTATTTTTAAAAACAAGAGACGTCATTATTATTTTTAAAATTATAGAAAAAGTGATTGTATTTATCAGGAATCTCAAGGGAGGTCAATGAAATTTACTGAACATCGTACCTAATTTCTCAAGAATTCACTTCATCTAGCTTTTTTAAATTATTTTTGACCCATAATTAGAAAGTAAAAGTTGTGAAACACTCTGACACAGTTTTTAAGAAAAGTTTTGACAAACATCACCTTAGCTGTGATGTCACTCACATGTCATCACACATCATGCATTGAAATCATTGGCCATTACATGCTTTTATTTGGTAATTGCATTGATATTTTATTTGTGTATGGTGATGGAGGTGAGTCGGGTGACATTGATATTTTTATTATACTCATGCAGATTTGATGTTTCTTCATTTTGTTTTATTTGTTCATTTTTTTAATTTAAAATATTTTAATATTGAAAAGTTATATGAAATTTACAGGGTTTCGGATTTATTCCTCAATGAGTAAATATTAAAAGTAATGCCTTAAAATTTGCATTTCAACTTAAATATACTAATGCTAGAATAAGATTGATAATTTTTGTATTCTATTTTTCAATAAATACATTTACACACTTGCTAATTACAAACGAACAATATGAATTTCATATATCATTACTCAATCAAACGCAATACAATACGTACTTACACATTGATAATTTCAAACTTGAAAAATAATTTATTAGACAACATAAACAACAAACACGGGTACTAGGCCAGGAGACTAAATGGTTTCTCGAGTTCCTAATTTTCACGTATCAAATATCAAACTAATAAGAACAGATATTACACTTGATCTTAGTTCAAAAAACTTATGATGGTAGTTTTGTACGGCATCGTAAGAAGTCCGAGCACGGAGGACGAGTTTTTTGGTCATTCGGATAAGGGAGGCAACCTGCATATTTCCGGTCACATCCTGCACCTACTGATTTTTTTGGATCGGAGGTCACACTAGCCACCGTAGGATTACCTCCTTGTAGAAACCTTCTGCCCGTATCGGAGTCCATTAGCATCTCCAGCTCGTTGCCAAAGCATTCCGCGATGGTATTGGTGCCGTTGCACAAAAAATGACCCCCCACCCCTCCTCTGCTGCTGCAGACGAGCTCATTACTACTACTAGTACTACTAGTATTGCTGTAACTGATAGAGCAGCAACATGAACATTCACACCCGTACCCGTACCCATTCCCATTCCCATTCCCATTCCCATTCCCGTTCTTTCTCTCTATCTGAGAAACTTGTTCATCCGTCTTATAAAGGCAATGCCCCTAAGAGCCAGTGGGGACTCCAAGAGTGTTGTCGATTCCAACGCACTCACCGTGAAAAAAATATGAAATTATATAAATAATTTGTAATTTTAGACAATTGATTTTCTAATATGACATTGAAATTTTTTTTAAAAATGAGAGACTTGGATTTACATGATATTGTATATTTGGATAACAAAGTTAAATACTATGCGATTTGTCTCCAGTGTATTGGTGAAATTGATTAAAATAATTCATTAACGAGCATCGAATGTCACCATTTTTTTTAGAAACAAAAGAGGCTTAGTAAGAGATTTCTTTTTCTCACAATCTCTTGCCATTTTTTTTTTTATCCTTTTTGTAATATAAACATAAAAGAGAATATGATTTTTCTCAATTTCTTATCATTATTAGATTTAATTATTGTGTCTATCTTCCACTTTTTGGTAAATTACCTTTTGTATCTTTTTGCTTTAATCAAAGTTCTACTTTGCATCCTTTATTTTTAATTGTGTAACCCACCCTTTAATCAAAGTTCTATTTTTAGTGAATTATTTTTAACAAAATAGTTTTTACTTTTTTGATTCATCGAATCGAGATGAATTGAGAAGATAAAAAAATTTGATAAAAAACTTACTAAAAATAAAATAATTCAAAATAATCTAATTTATCCCAATTGAAGCCTAAAAGTATATACCCAAATCTTTGGAAATTATTAGATACTCTCGGAGTACCAAGTGACATTGCTTACGTGGTATTTTCGTCCAATGACTAACCGCAATGCACACATTGGGTCACCTTTTGTCCCCCAACTTCTCAACAAAGCTGAGTTCTCAATGTTTTACCCGATAAATTTATCGAGAGTATCACGAGTAAATGTCACATGATATTGCAAGAGCGTTGAATAATTACTCTGAATAGACTCGCATGTGACTTGCACTAAAGCAAGTCCATCATGGATTGAGAGACACGTGGAGAGAGAAAAAGTGGGCCATCTTGCCCGATGCAATGTGCTTGATGAAAATGAGAATGAAAATAATTTTCCCTTAAAATTTCTTTGAATTCTTCTTCTCCCCAGTTAATGAAACAAACAACAAAGAATGGAAAATTATTTCCTTCCTTTCTCTTTCTTTTCCCAGGTCCAAACACACCCTCAAGTATATAACTACGATTTGGAACCAACTTTTTGGGGGGTTATTAGTAGTGCTAAAATGAGAGAAGACATATAAGCATACCCTAATTTTGATTGCAATTGGGATAGACACTGTTTGACCTAGTTTTTTTTTTTAAGTTTTAAGTTTTTAGTTATTTTTGTTTTCAATATTTTTTTAGTGAATTTTTTTAAAAAAAATGGTCAAAATTTTATACTTTTGAGTTCAAAAAAGGTAAAAAAATCTAATCTAATTTGAGAAAAAATTCAATACAATTTTTTTAAAAAAAAATTATTTTTACTCGATAAATTAGTTAATTTTATGTCTTTTAGTGGATTTTTATATTTCTCTCGTCAAGAGAAACCGAAAAAGTATAAATTTTGTATCAAATAATGAAAAAAGTCTATTAAACACCAAAATACTCAAAAATCAAAACAACTAAAAAAATCTCAAAAAACAATACATCAGGCCTTATAATGAGGCTGACCAGATCCACAGGTCCCAGAACCAATTGGATTGAGGCAATTCCAATTCCCAATCAGACTAAGGCTGACCTTGTATCCAAACAGCACCTAGATCATGGGATTACGATGGATAGAATAGAACCCAATGAAACAAAAAAAAAAAGTGAAAATTGACCAAACACAGAAAAGAACAGAGTGCCATGGTCCTTAATATTGCAAAATGACAAAAATGTCCAGCTTTTGAGAGCTGATTGATTTCACACGGCTGGGCACTATTGTCTCTTTCTTATTTTTTTTTCTTCATCCCATCACAGCAACCCAAGAAAAAAGCCTCCCACTTGGTGGGTTTTTGGGACCATTAAGCTTAGGCATGGCCTATATATGTATACTGGCTTCAAGGTATGGCTTAACCCCCTTGTATTGGAATACGAGTAATGATATATGAACAAAAAAAATTGTACATAATTTGAAAACATAATTATTTGATAATGTTTCAATACAAAACGCTCCTGATTGTGATTATAATTTTAAAATTATCATTACCACATCATTCTAGTAATAATTTTTGGAAAAAATTATGTTAGAATAGCATTTTCTAATTCCCTTGCAATATTTGATGCCATTTCTTGAGAAGGACCAATTTGTAATAGGGTACCACCCCTAGCCCTGTTCCAATTGGGAATTACACAGCTCTAGGAACATGACAATAGTCGCAATACAAAATTTTGATGGGATTTGATTACTATAAAGGGCATTTTTGTAATTTCATCCATGTGTAAATTAGGGCATAGTCCTTGTGAACATATGCACCAAATGATTATGAAATAACCATATACTTCTACAAGTTGATGAAGTTTGAATGGAGGCCAGAGGCCAGAGGCCAGAGGCAGAGCACCACCAGTCCCACTTCTCTTACTCCTCCAACGCATAGGCACATCACCCACATGACTCTAAATTTGGCAATTGCAACAGAGAATAAGACCTCACATAGCAACCAAACACAACCTTAGACACTAGTGAAGCCA
>BRYE01000027.1:3992828-3995328 GCA_030159115.1 Actinidia arguta var. hypoleuca
TGCCAAGAAGTAGAATTAAGATGCTCTTCAATTGGGCTGAGGGAGATTAGTGGGGGAAGGTTTATTTATGAGATGTGAGAAGAAAATCGAGGATAGACAGTCGCCAGTCAGTATGGGCCTAGCTGTGATATAAAAACAGTGAGATTGGTCGCCGGAGTTGTTTTCGAAAAACGATTTTCCGACGGTCAAGTTAGATAACCGAAAAACGTAGAGAGAGAGAAAGAGTGTTTCTCCGGACTGAATTTTTGTACCTCTTAGAGAAATAAAGGCTGACTTTATATGGCACAGCTCGACGCATGCCTTGACGCTCCAGTTGTCGTGTCACTGGACAGACTACAGGTCAGCGCATGCTTACACTCGCTGACTGATGTGTCAATGAGTAGATGGCTGACCCAATCATGTTCCTAAGGCTTGACTGGTAGCTTGCCATCATGCTGCCAACGTCTCGATCCGAGCATATGGGATGTTAGAAGAAGTTTTGATATGCAAGTTATCTTTTGTATTCTGACAGCCCTCGAGATCTCCGCCGATCGTTGCCCCTCGTCCAAGCTCTGGCGCGGTTATTCTTCCGAACTTACTAATTAGCGACAGTTCAAAAGTCATGGTAGTCTTATCTCGAACAGTGCGTGTATTTGGTAGTGTTTGCACCGAGTTCTAGCACAAAGGACCACCGACTTGCTTCATAGTGATAGCTCAGTGCCCTAGTAAGGCCAGAATCTGTCATTATATATTTTGTTCTTTTACACTAGATAATGATACGATGTGTCCCTGGTGACGTGATTTCGCGACTTGTATTGAAGTTTTACTCGCAAGAAAGGGGAGGTGGTGGGATGTGTTTGTTTGTTGGGGTTAATTGTAACCAAACTCATGGTTAAGGGTCAATGTGATAAGATTATTATTTTAAGAGTTGAACTGAAAATCGGTTAATACTTTAAGGGAACAAAGTATAAGTAACCCAAGGTGTTGAAAAATAAACACGTGTAAAGAATGTGATTGGCTAATGCAAATCACGTATGGTGGTGCATGAGCACACTATAAAAATAAAGATAAGTTTGCACTACCATTTTGCGAAATTGTCGTTGAATCTTTTATCCATAATGGGGATTCCACGAGAGAGAGAAGAGAGAGAGAGAGAGAGAGAGAGATTATGTCGAGATAAAACCACGAAACCATGTCAGCACGATTCGAAATAGGTAATTTGCGGTTATTATCTCTCCACGTTTCGTTAAGAAATTTTCAAAATCTCAAAAACCATTGTGTCAGTATGACCCTAACATTATGCTGCCACGTCATTTTCCTCTTATTTTTACACACCCAATCTTTCCTTTTTTTTTTGAAAAATTAAAGAAAAATTTCGGAATCAAATTAAACTTTGAGTTTTTAATTTTAACTTAATTTGGGTAACAATGTGAACAATCCGTCGAGCTTTCGTTTATCGAGCTTGACTACACCAAGTGATTTATGTTGAAACAATTAAAAAAATGACGTCGCAAACTAGAGTCCTTTTACGAGTCACAATTCACTCAATTTCTACTTGAAATTTAACTTTTTTTCACTTAATTTCTGATACTTCCTCTAATTTCTACTTGAAATATATGTCCCAGAGATTAGGATTTTAAAAAGGGTCTCAGTTCGTATATGTTTAAACGTTTATATGAGTATATGTTCAAACTTTTTCATTTAAAGCTAATTTGGGTAATTTCCTAGAATCATTGGGTTTTTCTAAAAAATAGCAGACCTCGACTGCAATTTGATCTTATCAGACAGCTGTATTAGGCATGTTTGGAATAAGTGGACAGGGGTTAGGTTAAATTTGCCAAAAATAGAAAAACATATAAATATGTTAGGCGTAATAATGTATCAATGCCACAATGACAAACGAAAAGGACCAGAATATTGTAATGATTCAAAATATTTATATTATAGACCTTATTAAAAATTTTAATATTGTAAAAATTATATTAATCGGATAGAGATCAATGATTAATCAATATTAATTTATATCAATATAAATGGGTATAATATCGTGTGTCATACTCATTTATTAAGTTATAAAACAGTACCAAACGGGTATTAATTTGTATCCGATCAATATAATTTTTTATGATATTAATTTTCACGACGGAGTCTATCATATCAACGGTTTGGATCATCAAAATGGACCAAAACATGACCCAAAAGGAAAAGAAAAAGGATGAGATAAAACCTAAAAGAAAAGGAGTAATAAAAAATTTCTTATAAAATGGTTTCTACAATTTGGTACTTCGCCTAACTTTACCACATTAATATCATTCTGAATTATTGCATAACATTTCTATATGTATACTTCAACATCTAAACATGAGTGATTATTGAATTTTTTGTGAGATATCTTATATTACTATACTTGTACTTGCAGAGGTACTAAGCCTCTTAGTTTTCTTTAAGAGGCCTATAATGCCATGTCAATGCTATACAATGGTTTGACCCAAATAATGTGTTGATCTTTAATGTGTGAATT
>BRYE01000027.1:4080328-4102828 GCA_030159115.1 Actinidia arguta var. hypoleuca
AAACGACGACAGTGTATCAGCTTTGTCAAGCAAGAATATTGACAGCCATAAAGAAATTTTAACAGAAATACTACAAAATTACAAAGAGAAATCTAATGAAACAGAAAAAATGCATTGCAATGCTTACAAGAAGAGTTGATCTTTTATTTGAGAAAATATGCATATACCCAGACTCCCGCTATTATGCTGTTTGGTATCTTCTGAAACATAACTTCTAAGGAACGGACTATTTTAAAATCAAATGAAAAATATACAGCAGAGAGGAAGGTGTAATACTCTAGAATGAAGGGAAATGAACAAGTTGAGAAGGCCACCAAAAGGGCCTTTAGATCATTCCCATAATATCTCATTAACTTACATGCTTTCTGCCTTGAATTTTAATACATGTTTTGACCATTCTACAGGGCCCACATGCAGGTTCCCCACTTCCACCAGTAAAATTCAGGGACACGCTCATTAGGAAGTGATAAGATCCTCTTAGAGTTTCACATGCTGTCTTCAAAATTTAGTTCACCAATTAACCCGCTAACTTTGAGCAGCGTACATAAACAATTGGAGATTGAAGTTTAAAGGTGGAAGTGAAGAAACACAATGACGTGGTGCAAATTTAACAGGAGAGCTCAGGCATAGCCTTTGTTGAAATCTAGGAAGCACGGACACCCTGTAGAGGGAGGCATCCGTGTCAGCCTTCAAGTGGTGTTGCAATTTTTTTTATTTTTTTTCCTCCAAACACACCATGGACATGTGACTCCATTTGGGAGAAGTTTTGGACACAGGGATCTAGATCTTGTAGGCCTACTTGTAAAATTGAAAGTTTTATGAACAGTAACACAAACAGAATAAATTCTAGCGAGAGAGAGAGAGAGAGAGAGAGAGAGATCTGCTCAACCATTCCTTCTACATCTTGAACAAAGGGTTCAACCAGACGAAGCAACTCCCGTTCAACCAGATCTGTTCAACAAAGCCCTCTGCTCGAAGACGAAGAAGAAGTCCAACTGACCTCCCTCCCTGTGGCTTGACAAGAAAAGCCCTCTCATTCTGTGTGTTTGACCAGCGCTTTTTCGATGAAGATGGAGGAGGAGGAGGAGGTGAAGCATATGAAAGAGACTAAGAGTTCGAAGTCGAAGAAGTTCGACTGACCTCCCTGCCTGTGGCTTGACCAGACCAGCCCTGTCATTCCGTGTGTTTGATCAGCGCATTGTTCAACGAAGATGGAGGAGGCAGCGGAAGTGAAGAAGATGAAAGAGACTAAGAGTTGCTCTTTGCTGTTCGTGTGGAGTGATATATATATATATATATATGTATGTATATATATATATGTATGTATGTATATATATATATGTATGTATATATTATACAGTACTGGTAAACAACTTCAATAGTTACTCACAGAATTAAGAAAGAATGGACCTAAATGGAGGAATGTTTTGGGCATCTTGTGTGATTGACTCATGCATGAGATTTTTTTTAGTGAACAGTTTATAAACAGAGAGCGCGAAAAGGGGCAAACCTGTCCACTTAATATATACAAGGATACACACAAACACCAAAAATTCAAAAACCGAAAACAAGGAAAAAAGGAACATCCTCTCTGACCCAAAATACAAAGTAGTCAACATTTTGCCGGCATGGTATAGAGATTAAAAAGAAAATTACACAAGCTGGCTATAAAACTAGTCATGTTTTATGGTACAGAGTGTCTGGCAATCAAGAAACAAGAAGTTAGTAAAATAAATTTCGTTGAGATGAGCATACTAAGGTGGATGTGCGGTAAAACTAGGAGAGATAGGGTTAGGATCATGAGATTATAGAGGTAGCACCTATTGAAGATGAAATGAGAAAAAAAAAATCCATTGAAATGTTTTGGATATATAAAATGAAAACCAATCAATGCCCCGATTAGGAATAGTAACACTATCCATAATGAGAGTAATGCTAGAAGACAAGTGAGACCAAATTAACTTGGGTTGAGACAATTAAAAAGTCTACTAGATTGGGGATCAACTGAGATTATGGCACTTGATACAGCAGAATAGCGAAATGATATTCGAGTACCAGAAGACCCTAAATAGTTGAGAAAATACTTAGTAGAGTTGAGTTGGTTTGAGGTGAGTGATATATATAGACATGGTGGCTGTTTTGGATTGGTGTGTGTGTGCAGTGGCTAATAATTTGGTGGTGTTGGGGGTATTGGTTCTTCCTTTTTGCTATTTTTTGCCCTAACTTGTGATTAGCATATTATGGGTTTGTTTATCAAGATAGCTCGGTTAGATGAGGAAAATTCCCATATATATGACATTTTCACTAATTCGTCAATAAAGTTATAGGCCATAATCTTGAATATAGATTGGACCCACTAAGTGGTGGAGCTAGAAAATTCATCCAAAGGAAGTAACAATTAATCACAATGGAAGAAACATTTTTCAGAGTAATGCTATACCAATGTTTTAAAAAGCAGCAAAACCGTTACGTAACGGCTTCGATCGATGCCGAGTACGTTACAAGCTGCTATAGCGGTGAGAATAAATTCCACTTGTGTAATGGCCGCCGTAGCAGCCACTACAGTAGCGTGACACCTGTAACGGACCGTTACAATACTGTTATGGCCAATTACAGCAACCGCTACAGCGGTTATATCACGTGAATTTATTTTTAATGAGATTCTTTACTTTTGTGTGTATGTACTGTGTGTAGATGCCCAGTTGTCACCTACTTTCAATTTTTTAATAAAATTATTTTGTGTGCATGCACGCTGGCAATGCATATGTTATAACAATGGAGTTTTTAGACATGTAACATGCTCTCTCATCTTGCCAACCATACAATTATGTTATTCAATAATTACTAACTAGTTACATCAACTTTTAATGAATAAATACATGGCAAGTTAGCAATAAGGCATATGACATTTTTCTTAAAAGATTTTTAAACTTAATAAAAAAAATTAGTTTTTTTAGTTAACTTTATATTAATAATTTTTATGTTATTATTCTTGAAATCATAATTTATTTTTAAGGAACACGTGAAGAAGCAGTATTAAATTATTAAAGCCTTCTAGTTTTCATGCAAATTGCAAAGTTCAAAATTCACTATTAAATTATTGTATGCAAATCATTAGTTATTGACAGAAGCTCTATTGCTAGCAACTTAAAAATAGCATACAAATTAGTGCATATATTAAATAGGATTTATAAATCAGATGAAATATACCAAAACTATTTCTAGCCACAGTAAATGTGATTCTGAAAAGAAAATATATGTATCGATAAGATTTGTGAGAGTTGAGTGAAGGACAAAAAATTCACGGCTCCGGTTTCCACTATCGTTACGTCAGTTACCCCCCAAAATCGCATTATGGCAACCGTTACCATTACAGCGGCCGCTACCTTAAAACCTTGTGCTATACAATCAGAATTTTTGTACAATTTCATATAGAATGATGTGGTTGTTTGTCGTTACCAAAAAACTCACCATTTTGTGCTCATATTTTTTTAAAAGTGCCATTATCATATCATACTGATGGAGTTTTTTTTGTAAAAAAATACTGTAAGAATATAACTTAATTTGTTCATAATCAACAATCGGGCATTTGACTTCTATATATTTATATAATATGGGTCCTACTATTTTAGGAGCACAAAATGACAACAAATATTGATTTTCGATGCACTATTCACACTTTTCAGTAAACTTTCACATATTTCTACACACTATCGACATGCCATTGGGTTATTTTTAGCATTTCCCATATAATATATATATAAGCTTATATATGAGGCATTCATACTTTTTAGAGAGCCAAATTGAGAGACATTTCTAAAATTGAATGCCAAAGTAGAACTTTTGAAAATCTAGGGGGCATTTCTAAATTTTTAAGGGTGCAAATTGAAAAGACATTTCTAAAGTTGTAGGTAAAAATAGAATTTTTACAATTTGACGGGGGCAGCTGCCCGCTCTGGGCCTTACGTGGCTCCACCCCTAGACCCACTTTATGGGCCACAAGCTTGGGCTTGGCTCTTTTCACATGCTCTCACAAATCCTTGAATTTAAATCTTTGATTAACTATTATCCAAAATTTCATGGGTACAAGTCTGGATTTGGATTTGGATTGAACCTAATTTGATAGACAATGTGAGAATGTTTTTAACACTTGTATAAGGATTACCTAAAAATTTAAATTATTTTAGTTTTATTTTTCGTTATTTATGATCAAATAAAAAAAAGTATAAAAACACATTTGTAATATAAAAAACCATGTCTATGCTATGTCATGTCTTGCATATATTGAAGATCCACTTTGGGGCAACATAGCCAAGTACTAAAGACCTAAAATCAATAACACAATGTATGGCCTGATATTTGGAAGTAACCACCATAGGACCAGTACCCCATAAACTTTAGGAATGATTTTTTAAATAAATTAGACATCTGATTTTTTTGTCAAAAATTATAAAACATTTTAGTCAGAAATTGTCCCATTCATGCGGGGGGGCCCACACAAATACGCACTTTAACATATTCTCAAATTTTTGGCAAGCGTAAAAACCATGACTTTAGGGGATACTGAAGAAGTAATTTGAGAATAACAATTTCTAACCCTTTTAACATATTTACAGCATTATCTAGGTCAGCCTAATTCTCATATCTGTTTGGGAATGAATCACAGAATGTTGTAACGGAAACATTTTTATACTCCAGCACCAAGTTTGAAAAGCATGAACTCCTTTATCTCTCTAACCAAACCCACCATCTTATTCGCCTCCCCTTAAAATTGAAGCTCATTTAGCATATTTTTGGATTTAACTAGTGATGCCTTTAACCTTTTACTGTCATTCCCCTATTATTCTTCAATCCAGTAAAAAAAAAGTGCGCTGCATCATTTCTGGAGATGAGTTTAATCTTGAAAAGGTGAAATGTATTCTATCAAATCTGAAAATTCTATTGTCGAGGGCCTGTGATATTTGTCAACCAAAAGTGATCTATGGTATATCAATAAAGCAAAATATAAAAATTTAGCATACACAAGGGCCTGCCACTCTAAGCATACATGGCTCAACATGCAATATTCAGTTGACGAACGGGAAAGAGGATCTCTAAAGTGGAATGAGAAAATTTTTTGTTGGCCCCAAGGTTTCCAAAAAGTTTAATTTTATATATTTTGACGATTAGAGACTTAAATAATTTTGCAGTATGTGATTTTATATTTCAAATCTTGCTTAATCTTTTATTGTTAAAAAGATTTGACAGGTTATATTTTGGAAAGATCTATAAGGAGATTTATTCAATGTAAACATCATGGTGTAGGTACAAGTGTCTAGCTCCTCTAATTCCCAGAACACTTAAGCGCCTTGTCACCTCCCTCTCCGTACACTTGGTACCACGTGGCAGGACACAGAGGCGACGCGCGGACCAAGATAATATCACCTACCGACAAAAGCGCGAAGAGCGCCTCCTCCAAGTTAAGGCACGAGGGACCTCACCCACGCAACCCCGAGACACCTCCCAATGTGACCTCAGGACATCTCCACCGCGGCCCTGGCTTGGCGCTCGGCACCTCCTAGCACAACCACGGAACCTCTCCGCCGAGCGTCCTCTCCAATACTTGGCCAGGGATTCTCCAAGTGCATCTCCATAACCTAGGTTGGGAGCAGAACCTAGGCACCTCCACGCGGGACTATCAAGAGACAAGTGGATTGAAGGCTAGAGTTGAGGGTTCGCCGAGGGCCTCGCCCCTTCGACCAGTCTTAGAGAGAGAGAGAGATCTCCACCAAATCATGTCATCAGAGCAAACGCCAAGAGCATTAATGAGCATTTAATGCATGCCAAAACTTGGAGCCGCCTGAATCACTGCCACCCACAGAGGCAGAGGTGCAGAGTTGACATATAGAATGTAAAGAAGCCCTCAGACCTGAGAGCCAATCACCAAGGGACCTCTGTTATAGGTTTGAGGAGCCAGGTTTGAGGAGCCAATCACCAAGCGCCTCAATGGTCAAAGAACCAATCGTAGAGGGCCCCCCCTCACCTATATAGAGGAAACCTCTCTTCTCCATTAGCAAGAAGCATTAACTCCATATTGAATGCTCACCACCAACCCTTGAAAATCTCTCTCAAAGTCTTTCCAACTCCTTGGGACACTGCCACTCTCTCTCTCTTCCTAAGACCACCTTAACTCTCTCTCCTCCACCTCCGGTGGTCCCTCGCCTTGACAGCGCCTATTGTAACTTCCCAAGGGTCACCCTCCACAGGTGCGACCCCTCACCCCTCACACAACACTTCACACACATGGCAAGCATTGTGGAAATGATTTGATTCAAGCAATCAGCCGAAATCAAGGAGTTGTAAAAGGAAACATCAATAAAGGAGAATATTGGAAGATCTAATTAATTTCCCAGGGTTCCTAGTTCGATGATGCTATATCCATTGATACAAGCCTTTCCATATGTAACCATGTTCTGGGAAAATTTCAAGTATGGAAGTTATCTTTATTGCAAGTATCGTTGTCACGACCTAAGATCCACATGATGCAATATTATCCACTTTGGGCCTTGGCCCACACGGCTTTAAAACGCGTTGCACCAAGTAGATACAAGCGCCTACATATATGGCACTTCACTTTAACTTCACCATGCGATGTGTAACTCAACTCATAGCACCACCTCACTTGCAACCACTTACTTCACCCCACTTAAGAGGTCTTTACGGTCGTGGACATCACAGTCTACTCCCTTTGGGCCACAAGTCCTCGTGTAGGGTCAAGACCGCACAATTTTTGGCTGGTTTAGGCTCTAATACCATTCTGTCATGACCCAAGATCCACATGGTACAATATTGTCCGCTTTGGGCCTTGGCCCCAAAACAGCTTTAAAAAGCGTCGTACCAGGTAGATGCAAGCGCTTACATATATGGGCACTTCACTTCAACTTCACCCGGTGAAATGGGACTCAAACTCATAGCACCACCTCACCTGCAACCCCTTACTTCACCCCACTTAAGAGATTTTTACACCCTGTTTGGCGTCCGGAGATGGTCCCGGATTTGGCCATCTCCCAAATTTCTTCTCCCTCTTCTGTCCATCTCCCGGGTTTGGCGACCATTTTTCTCTCCCTGATTTCTTCTCCCATTGGCCTATAAATCCAGCCACAGCCGGAGATGGCACGAACAGGGGTACCCCAGTCCGTGGTCACGCGACCCTTCGCGTGGTAGTTAAATGACCGTTGTGCCCTCGTTTTTGGATGGGTATTACCGTTATGCTCTCGTTTTTTGTCAAATCTCGATTTACAGAGAAAGAGAGAAAGGGGAAACAATCGGGTCTTCTAATTGTAGAAGATGACTTGGAGTTTTATATAGTGTGGTCGAGACCATGTGTGCTACGGTGCATCCTCATAAGTTTGACCTATTCGGGTGGGGCCTCTCTAGGAATGACCTCCCTTGTGTTTTTAAGCATTTAGAATCCATAAAGAATGCATACAAAAATTTTTAATTTTGGATAATTTAACCCAAAAAAATTGAATTATATATTTTTAAATTATATATTAATATTTAAAGTAAAATTTTTTATTTTAATCATTTAAATATGAATTAATATATATCTTAACTAATTAAATGAAATTATATTTAATATTAACAACTAATTAATCAAGTAAGGGTAATTTTGTCTTTTGATATTTTATTCTATCATATCCAACTTTCAAATTCTCTTTATCCAAAACACATCCAAACACCAAACTACAAATCCACCATTCTTAAAAGGTGGACCCCACCTTATTATAAATCTTCCCTCATTTCAAATCCACCTTCAAATCCTCCCTCATTTTAAATCCACCCAAATCAAATCCTTTCACCAAACGGCCTGTTATAGTGTCTTGGGCGTCAAAGTCTACTCCTCTTGGGACCACACTTCCTCATGTGGGGTCAAGTTCGCACACTTCCAGCCAGTCTAAGCTCTGATACCATTCTATCAAAACCCCAGATGCACATGGTACAATATTATCCGCTTTGGGCCTTGGCCTGGAGCACTTTAAAAAGCGTTGTTCCAAGTAGATATAAGAGCCTACATTTATGACACTCCACTTCAACTTCACCAGGCGATGTGGGACTCAACTCATAGCACCACCTCACCTACAACCCCTCACTTCACCCCACTTAAGGAAGACTTCTATTAAACCAAAGGGGAGCAGTCAGAAATCAATGGAAACCAAATATGGAAAGTCAAGACAAAATCTAAAGAACAGAGATCTAGCATTTAGAAGAATCTCGGTCCAAGCCTCTATGCAAAGAAGGAAAGTCGACTTTAGGAAATTCTCTGAAGATACCATATTCATCTATGGAAACTTGTTGCTATCAAGGAAAACTACATTTTCAAAGATTGCAGAATTTTCAGCCAAAGATTAAGGAAGAAATATGGAAACAAGTCAAGGTAAATTCAAATTCAAATCTGATTTGGAAAGGAAAATATTGTAGATAATTTTCAAGACACTAGTTAGGAGGGTGACCAAGATATTCTCCATTATTGTAAAGGAAATATTCCAAGATCATCGTCAATTGTAACATTAAATAAGGAAAGAGAAGCCTGCAGATTTTTCTAGGCAAGAGTTTCTCCAATGGTTACATTCCAAAAGAAGACCAGAGATCATCTTTATATATGCAATACATGGTTCAAGAGAAAGACAATGCAGCGCATCAAAGTTAAATTCGTCCTACAAGTCTTTTGCGAGCTTGAGAGCTTTATTGGCATATTTATTATGTGAGAGAATTTATTACTAAGCAAGAGTGGTTTTACTCTTGTGATATTATCTTGTATGAGAGCAACAGCTGGGTTACCTAAGATGTGTCTTTCTATGTTTTGAATCTGTTTCTAGTTCGAAAGTGAAACTTGTAAAGTCTTCTTTGATACCTATAGGTGAGGTGCCAAGTGTAGAAGCTTTAGCCTCCATTGAGCGATATGAGATGGAGTGCTTACCCTCCACGTCGCGATGTGAGATGGGTTTGCCCCTTGGCTCGTCCTTTAAAGACAAGGCCGTCTCGGATGGAGTTATAGAGAGATTTCAATCAAGGTTGGCGGGTTGGAAAAGACAATATATCTTTCTAAAGGTGGGAGACTTATTTTGATCAAAAGTACTCTTTCGAGTCTGCCTACTTATTTCATATCTCTTTTTACCATTCCAGTATCGATGACTAAGAGGCTTGAGAAGCTACAAAGTGAAGAGTTCAAGCATCACCTTGTTGACTAGGAAACGGCACAAGATTGCGATTTTTAATCAAGCTCTTTTGAGAAAGTAGGTGTGGAAATATGCGAACAGATTTTGGAGGAGAGTTGTGTTGTCTAAATATGGTGGTAAATGGGGAGATTGGACCACTCTGCAAGTCTTTGTTTCCTATGGGAAAGGTCTATGGAAGAGTATTAAAAATATGGAGAGTTGGCATGTTTTTTGGAGCCAGGTTCGTTTTGAGGTGGGCATTGGGGATAGAGTTCGGTTCTAGAGTCATTGATGGTGCAGGGACGAGAGGTTGGAGATTTCTTTTCCTAATCTTGCTAGGATTGCCTCCAATAGAGATGCATCAGTGGGGGATTACCTTTTCGCAATGGTGATCATATTTTTTGGGACATTGCTTTTAGAAGGAAGTTAAATGACTGCGAAGTGGAAGAGTTGGTTGATCCTTTGGGTATCCTCTATATCCTCTCTCCTAAAGGAGAAGGTGATGACTCTCTGCAATGGATGGGTTATGGAACGAGTACTTTTAAGGTAAAGTCTTTCTTTTTAGTGTTACAAGGCAACCAAACTAACTATTTTCCATGGAAAGGAATATGGGCTTCAAAGGCTCCTTCCAATGTGTCTTTCTTTGTTTGGACATCTCATAGCAATATCCTCAACACTGATAACCTCATTAGAAGGCAACAAATTCATGTCAATTGGTGTTGCATGTGTAAGGTTGACAGGGAATCAATTGATCACCTCCTTATTCACTGTCATGTGGCTTCTGAGACTTGGTGTTTGATTTTGGGATGGTTTGGCTTTCAATGGCCATTCCCCAAGTATGTGGCAAATCTTATGTGCTCGTGGAAGGGTGCTAAAGTTGGAAGGAGAAAGAAAAAGGCTAGACTCTTGGAGCCGTTGGCTTTTATGTGGTGTATTTGGTGTGAACCGGACACTAGAACCTTTGAAAGAATTGAAACCTCTTTTGTGCAGATTAAAAGTAGATTTATGACTTTACTGTATAGTTGGTTTAAGGGCGGTGTAGATCCATCCTTAAACCAATTTATAGACTTTGTGGCGTTTTGTGAGTAATCTTTTTGTATAGAAGGCTTTGGCCTTTTTTGGTTCCTTGTTGTAAGGGTGGCACTCCCTTTGTGCTTGCTTTTTATAATTCCATTACTTATAAAAAAAAAATGATTTCATCTTGTACGAGAGATATCTAGCTAAGAGGGTATTTAGGGTTTAGGTGTGATTAGGGCATGTTCAAAATTTAGTTGGAGTGAGAGGATCACTTATACGGACTATTCAATGGATATAGTGGAGAAAAACCTCAAGGAATGAGTCTTGGGGCACGGATATAGGCTAAAGGAGTAAAAGCCAAACCACGATAAAACCCGGTGTCTCGTTCTATAACTTGCTTTATTTTTATGCTTGCTTTATTTTCTGTTATTGCTTGAAATCTCTAACCTTGCCTGATCAGTTCACTGCTTGAGAGTAATATGTTGCTAATATGCAAATCACCTATTTGAGCTTGCTCATCTGGCACTTTGAGCATTCTCATTCCTGGTTTGCAAGTTAACAACTCTCTTTATTTGAGAATTCTCATTTCCATATTGGAGCTTGCTCTATTTAAATTGTTTAGGGATATTGTTATAAGTTGTTTTTTTAAGTTTTACAAACCCAATTCACTCCCCCTCTTAAGTTGCTTTATAGGTAGCATTTTTGTATTCTATGAAGCTTTATCTAGGATGGGTGGGTTAATGATTACATGAAAGAAACCGAGTCTGGGACCCCTGGTTTCGTGAAGTTTTGAAGGATAGGAATTAGAGCAATTGCAGAGTTTCTTCAGTTGTTAGGGAGTGAGACCTTGGAAAGTTGGGGTTCCAACAAAGGTGTCATTCTTTGTGTGGACTACGGAATGGATGCTATTCTGACCATTCTTAATTTTGCTAAAAGGGGAAAGATGTTTCGTAATTGGTGTTATATGTGCATGAAGTTGAGGACGTATTAACCATTTATAATTGCACTACGACATTGCAAGGGAATTGTGGAACCTCATGTTTGCTACCTTTGGTATCAATTGGCTTTCATCTTTTGGAATATTGGAATGGATGGTACCGTTAAAGAAGTGTGGTTCTTTATGTGGTGTCTTTGTTTTATGGGAGATTTATCTTTATGGATGATGTATAGGCTCTCTTTTACACTCCCAAGTATACAAGGGCTGCACCTTTTTTCACATTATCATTAATAAAGTTCATTTACTTATTATCAAGAAAAAAAATTCTAGAGGAACTTAATACTAAACATTATGAAGTTATGACATTACTTCATATCAACCTTTCAAAGTAGTAGAATCATAAACACAAACCAAAATAGATCGAATGCCCACTTATGCTTTTTAATATTTGGACCAAATCAACAAATACACGGAAGCAAGTACATTATATGTAGCAATCTTTAAAATAGTGCAATATTTGGTGTTGAACCTGTTAAAAAGTTGAGGAGCCTGTTCCATTAATCTAAGCCAATACGTGTGTGTATCAAAATCCAAGAAAATAATACCCTCTTAAGCAATAAAATAAACCAAACATGATGCAGGGAATAATAAGCTAAAGGAAAAGTAAATTTAAAGACAGAACAACAAAAAGAATTTATCGTTTCAAGCTGAGATCCACTTGTTATTCCATGGAATCAAGTTACAATCTCACTCGAGTTAAATGTTATGATTTCTTAGCTTAGTTTGCAGATGGTTTTATTTTCAATATGTTTTCTTATATTTTGGGGTCAAATACATTCTAGTAACTTTAAGATAAGTAGACAAGGCTGTAATGGTTGCCCATGGGTCATAGTTTGCATCAAGTTACGTATATTTATAAGCTTTTTAGTTCGTTTAAATAGGTTTCAGAAATCAGATTCTTAAAATTGCATATGTTGTCATAATCAGAGTTGAAGACAGACTTTTCCTTAAGTCCATGTGTAGCGCTACAATGCTCTCAATTTGAATAAAATACTATCCCTGAAAGATTTTCCAGCACTTATGCACTTTAGAATTGTATGATGCAATATTAACCATAGTTGTGATGCCTACACATATCTAGAAGTCCATGTCTTGAATAAAATACCGTCCTGGGAAGAATGTTCAGCACTTAATGCTCTTTGGAAAAGTATGATGCAATATTAGCTGTAGCTGTAGGTGTCCTAAACTTTAACATCCTACAACCACATGTGATTCATTCCCTTTCAATCCACTAAAATCCGATTTCTTCTCCGCTTTGCCTACTCGAGTCCAACACCTAGAGAAGACAAACCAGCCTCATGGTTATAGTTTACTGTTGTGGGGTCCAGTTTGCAGACCTAGAAACAGTCCCAAATTTGTGTCTTTCCATGCCTACTAAAACCAAAAACCCTACTCTCTTACACCTTTTAGAACTCAAAACTCCTGACCTTTGCCAACATTTAACAACAAAATTGAACGTAATTGGCCTAAATAAGGCCTTTCACTACTTCCCTACATCAATTGTTGTATCAAAACCTGTAGGAGATAGTCGGAAACGAGCACAACACCATAAGTACATACTTGGTGCTGCCTAAACGATATGAAAATAAAGCATACAGACATTTTGACCAGATTCTCCTCCGGACCTCCAGACATTAATATTATAAAAGTCAACAAGAAGCAATGCATGATTAAACAAGGAACCTGCAAGGAAAATCTACTTGAAGCAGTTGGTTGGGATATTGAAACCTCTAAGCAAAAGTAGATAGGGATCAGAATGCCATTTGCATAATTTAACCATGTATACAATAAATCTAATGGCTCCTAAATGTACAGGCTTCAGGGTAAGATTGGTTACCTGCAGTGACAATTTATGCAAAAAAGGAGATGCCTTTATTAGGGAAATGAAACCAAGGAGGCTTTCACCATCCCATGGATAAACTATCAGTTCCAGCTGCATGAGTTTTGCAAATACAGGCAACGTAATGGACTCCAGCAACTTAATGGACTCCATACTTTTCTGAATAATCCAAACCACAATAAATCACCACGGATCAATATTCAAGTGCATGAAAACAAAAAGGAGGAAAAAAGAAAATGTTTCAGTCACTAACCTTAATTGTATTCATCTGCAATGTAAGTGTTTCTAGTTGAGATAGATAGCTTGAATGCTCCAAAAATTTATCTAACAAATATTCACAACACTTGCCCCCAATAGACATTTCAACAAGCTTGGGGAAGTTATTAAATGGGATGCTTATTTTTGGTCCAATGTACTTAAACAATACGAGATTTGGGGCAGAAATCTCGATGCTTTTCATCTCAAAGCAGTAACAAATTTTCAAGGACTTTAAATTAAGTAATGGGCCAGCAACTTTCAGATTTATGAGAGAATCTGAGCCATCCACAGATAAATGTTCGAGAAATGGACAGTTGGATAAGAAGTATTGAAGAACTTCACCAGTTACATTTACAAATGCCAATCGGAGAGAGGTTAGGGAGTTGCAGCTGGAAAACCGAACGGGCTGCCGATGCAATTGGTTTATAATGCCCGCCTGCATGTCCGGAAAAGTGTAACATTTACACTGACCAGCTCCCAAATAATCTGACAAGTTCAATTCAAGCCTTTGGACTCTCTTTTTCATTGCCAATTTAACCCAATTGTCAATGTCATAGCTACAACTCCCATCCAAATCGAATTGAACTCTGAATTCTTCCATAGTCGGACCCTTGTGCAATTTCATGACTTGATTCACCCAACTTAGATACACAGGCCTTTCCACTTTTATCAACTTGCTTCCCAGCTGCAATTCATTTAATATTTGGGAACCATCAAAGTTAAGACTTGGGATAGAAGTCCAGATATATCTCCATCTCTTTGATAGCACACTAGTTCTTCCTGCTTCTTTCATAACCATCAGCGACAGGACATAATCAAGAATTTCATCTGGAAGTCCACTAATCCGATCCTCCAATACATTTTCTACCCTGTCAACCATCTTATTGCCAAGAAAAAAATATTTAATAAAAATGTAAAAAGAAGCAATCAAAAGGAAGCATCAACAAAAGCATTGCATTGCTCAATTTTAACATAACTTTAAGAGAAAAATCACAGTAACAATGATGCAGATGCATGCTTACATAAAATATATATATATATATATATATATATATATATATATATATATATATATATATATATATATATATAATCTCTGTGTGTGTGGCTTAAGGATGAATTCACCTTGTGTTTTGAGCACATACTGAGGCAGGTGTTGCCCTTTTCACCATTGAATTTGATTTTCCGTTTCATGAGCGCACTTGTTAAATATAATCTAAAAAACAAGCTGCACAGAACAACCAAAAAAAAAAACATTTGTACAAGAGCCTTCTAGCAAATTCAGTATAGAAGCAAAACAAAGGACAAATTAGATACGTGTTTTACATTAAGTAAAAAGATAAAAGAAAGAGTCGCTTGCTTTGCGACCACCAAAATCAAATTCTAACCTCAGAATTCAAACAAATAAATAGTAAATTAAACCTTTGAAGCCAATTATTTTATCTACAAAGTGGTCAGGAGAGCAAAGTACCTTCACTACTCTTGATTGTTGTAGGGAAAGAACAAGCTTTATCATGTAAAGCGACAGAATTCTATAAGTTAAACAAAGATTCGCGATGATCCTTCAATGCCTTCTCTCCATTACGCCTGAAAACACATGTATTCAATCCCTGAGTTAACAATTAAATACATGTAGGCAAATCTATAGAGAGAGAGCGACAGAGAGAGGAGGGAGGGAGGGAGGGAGGTAGAAAGAGAGAATCCCACTCACTTTTTTTTATAAAAAAAAAAACTGTTAAAGAACCCACAATAGTCACTGACTCACTGGGTACCACTGGTCCTCTACCACTCCTTCGTTCTGCGCAATCAAACAGCCTCATCTTATTTATGTTTGGGGAAAGAATGGTTCAAAATTAATATGGGCATTATACATGGAGTTGGTCAAAGTCATTGAAGCATCAGCCATCAGATGTGATTCAAAGAAGATTCAGGTAGATTCAAAGAAGAATAACGAATAAGAAAAAAATATACCTGTGCTGTGCTGGAAGAGGAGGTTTGGAACTTGGAAGTACGAATGGAACGATGTCGGATTGTCGCGCGTCGGAGGAGGAGGTTTGGAAGTCCGTTTTCAGTGCTGTGCTGTGTTGGAGCGGCGCCGCGTCGTAGTACTAGGCCGTCGACAGAGCAGGGGAGGAGGCGAGGAGCCAAGTGTGGGCGAGTGGCCTGAGTGGCCGCGCCGCAAGACGAGAGTTGTGAGACTGTGAGAGAGAGAGGGTTTTCAAACTCAGAAGATTGAAGAGAGGTTAGTAATTGGGATTTGCTGATTTGGGGTTACTGGGTTAGGGCTGGTATTACGTATTGGTTTTGCCTCTTGGGCCAAATTGTTTTTTCCAAAATCCAAATGCCAACACAGTTACACACTGCTGGACTTGGGCAGTATCCAGTAAGGACCAAAGCTAAAAGTTTTTTTTTTTTTTTTCAAAATTCCAGTGGCAGCGGCCACGGCCGCTCGGCCACACTTGGGTGCAACCCTGCTGTTCGCCACACCCCTGCTGTTCGCCACGGATCGTTGACCAATGGGGACTCAAACTCAATGAAGACGGAGACACAGGTTGCCAAGTTCAAAAGGAATTAGGGTTACGGCCGTTTGGTACACTTTTTTGATTTTTTTATTTTGCCCTCTTGGCTTATAAGGTATGCAGAAAAGCAGAAAAGAAAAAAAAAAAAAAATCGGATTTTTTTTTGCTTATAAAAAAAAAAATCAAGCAAAAAAATCTCAAATATATTATTTTGTATATATTCTCAGGGCCAGGCCGGGCTTTAAAGGCAATTCCCAAGCCCGCCTGTTAAATTCGTTAGGCTTAAAAAATTCTCAAGCCTTATAATTTATGAGCGGATTTGAACAGACTTATCAGCTCTCGGACCAGGCATAGATAGACATTAGATATAAATAAACCTATATTACATTTTAGCTTAGTTTTTAAAAATGTCCTAGCGACACATTCAGATTTAATGGCTAGTATCAATTTCTCTCTCTAAATAATGATTTGATTTCTCAACTTCTCATTCATCTTCCACTTCGTCTAAAAAAATCAACTTACAATGAGTCCTATTAGGGCCGGCTCAGTTGTAAGCCTAACAAATCGTTGAGATTAAGCAATTCACCTAGGTCCAGCCAACCATCAGGTTTCAAAAAAATTAATTTGTTTTTTTACCCCACAACTTTTTTTCATGTGTTGCGGCTTTACAACCCCCAATATACTGAGTTTGTGAGAGAGAGAGAAAAAAAATAGCAGACCTCTTAAGTCTCAATCACTGTGACCTTCAGTAACAACCGACGACCTCCATTAGACCACCGCTTTCAGGTATATAGATTTTTTCATCCTCTTCTCTTATGCGTTTCTCACTTTCTCCTTCTTTCTACACTCTTTGTTCTTTTCTATGTTTTTTCTGACCACCGTTCTCTTTTCCCCGTAATGGAATCTCAGGTTTTAACGTCTCTTGTATATCCAACTTTTTATAATATTATAAAGAGGTGGTCCGGCGGATTCAGGTGGTTCGGTAAATTCTTTCAAATAGTTATTTAGTAATAATGATGGCTTAGGACCTCTATTATTTTATAAATTTGGCACACATAAATCTAACATTTTATATAATATAACCTTTATTATTAATTCTTTTCCTGTAAAAAAAAAAATCCGTATTAGGGATGGCAATGGATCGGAGAGGGGAGGGGCGGAGATTCTTTATTATGTTTTGTATCCTTTATTTCCATCACCTCCTCCATCTCTGTTTTGTATCCTTTATTCTCGTTCCAAACGGCAGAGATTCGGTCAGATCTCCACTTTTTTCCAGTCCATTGCCATTCCTAATCTATATGCACAGTAAAGATTCCCTTTGGGAAGAAGTTTTAATTTTTTAATGTAACTTAAAAAATTAAGCACTTGATAGTCTAATTAAATTAGAGCATGATACATCCAAATTCATTAGGATAATGGCTACCAAATTGATTTTGTAAATTTTATAGCAAGCCTCACATACCTATTTTATTTTCTCCATATATCATCTAGAGACTTTAAACATACAACATTTCATAGCTTTATCCAATTTTGTGAAGTATTTCTTACTCATACTGTTCTTTTTTATAGGAAATTATTGAAAGGCTAATCATAAAAGGTTCAACAAGCTATTATGGAGTAAACCTCTTTTGGTCGTGCGTTTTATTGGTAAGGATTTAGTGCCCTTGAATGTGTAGAATTTTTATGATCAGTGATCTATTTACATAGGTGCACATTTGTGATACATTTTAATATGTAAAATTTGTAGGATTAGTGATCCATTTGCACAGGTGCACATTTGTGATACGTTTGAATATTTAAAATTTATTAGATTAGTGATACATTTGCACAAGTGCACATTTATGATACATTTGAATGTGTGAAATTTGTTAGATTGTTGATACATTTGAATGTGGCTAATTACAAATTTTGTTTAGTTTTGTCGTAGTTATCCATCAAAGATTTCTAAGTATTTTATTCTTTGGATATTATTATATTCCTTTAATTATTTTTTACAATTTGATAATAGAATATATTATGTTTTACATTATATCCTATGGTTATTACGACAAAGAATGAGAATCACAAGAATAAAGTGAGGTTTTGAAAACAAAAATTTGTATATTTTAATAGAAAAGTTAAGTAACAAAAAGATGCAAGAAAAAAATTCCTAGTGAGTTCGATCTCTAACCTATTTAATGAGGGAAAAAAATCTCTACTTTTGAATCAAGTTGAAGAAGCAAGAGACGAAGAATTAGGGGAGGAAGGTGTTAATGAAGAAGCTAGTGGTGAAGATAAGAATGATGTTCATTAGGAACCTGAAGTTAAAGTGTTGATGTAACAGACGAAGGATCTAGGGAGGGGCATAATAAAGCCCCTTTTCCTATGAATGATAATCTTGGGGATGGAAGTGTTAATGCAAAAAATGAAAGTATCCTCAATCTTGAGAAAGATGTTGATGGGGAACTACGATTCGGGATTGTGGGGAAGTATTAATGACACTAAGAAAGTAATGTGAGTTCTACGAGATCCTATAAAAATCTTAAGAGAAAGTAATGCATTTCTAAAAGAAAGTACTCGTGGTAGATACTTTTCTTCTAAATTCTACATTCGTGATCTTCCAAATAATGAGAAGTAAGAAAGGAAGTGACTTGTGTATTCAAATGAGTTGAATGGTATGTTGTTGACTATATCGGTTACAGTTACTTTGATGGAGAAGTGTTTTTCTTTGTTGAAGTTAGTAAAAATTTACCTTTGAACTATCATGTCACAATAGAGATTAATTGGATTGGCTATTATTTGAATTAGAAATGAGATCTTACATAAGTTAAAGTACGATGACTTAATTGAAGAATTTGCTTAAAAAATACAAGGTGAAGTTGATTTCTTTGAATTGGATCGTGATAATCATAAAACACCATAACCAATTAACCGAGGTTACATTTTGATTTTGATTTTTTTATGTAAAAATGTAACCAGGATTTTGATTTTTTTTTTTTAAATTCTTATAACTTGTATGACTTTTTTTTTTATAATAAATTAATAGTAAGAGGACAACCATATTTTGGGTCATAACAGGCAAATCAAATGTCGGGACCGGCCTAGGTTCTATTACTATACGTTGCAAGTAATAGAGTATAATTTTGGTAAATTTATTTACTCATATTATTTTGAACTGTGAATCTGAGACTAGGAGTTTTTCTTTTCCTATTTTGCCTTCTCGTCATTTACTCCAATATCAGCCCACTCATATCACTTAAAGATATAAGTTACAGATTCTATACGTATTTGCATCTCTAACTTCTTTTCAACCCGACCTCACTTTCAACTGTTTTTAATTGTTTTTCTCTGGTATCTATTGATTAATATATGTTTTATTTTACTCTTAATTGGTGTTCGGGAAATAATTTTTTTGAATGTATTTTAACCATAGTAACCAAAATGGGAAGCAGAAGTGAAACATATTAAGAAAAAAAAAAGCGGAAAACTCGGTCAAAAATTATATGGGAAAACGGAAGCAAGAAACTTAATAAGAATCTTATTAGGAAGCTTTCGTGAAACTCAAATAAGACCTTTAAAAAACTTAGTGGAGACCTTTGGAAAACTTAAAAGGAAATATACATGAATAACTTCACAGATATTTAGTTAGAACTTAAGGGGAAAATGTATAAGAATTGATGTTTTGAGTTTTCGAAGCATTTCTCTTAAGTTTTTCAAGAGTTTCCATCAAATATCCCAAGAGTTCTCCAAATCTATTCCCTGCGTTTCCGAAATGTTTCTCCATGGAATGTTAGATTATATTTACCATATATTCAGAATATATTCTGTATCAGAATATATTCTGAATATATGGTAAATATCTTCCTAATTAATACGTTACCTCATTTATGTTATTGTTATTTCCTTTATGTAAACAATATCTTTCTGATATTCCTCTATATAAAGAAGACATGTGTATATGATTTATTCAACTCAATATAATATACAGAGTTCATTCTCTCATTTTCTCTCTCTCTACAATTTCTAATAGAAATGAACCGGAAATGAACCGGTATCGAAAACGTGTTTCCGGATAAATGCGCTTCCCCCTCCAAAATGAATTTTCTAGTAACCATGATTCCAACAACGGCATCCGTTCTTGCATTTGACCCCATTCATAGCCTAATTGGCCATTGGGACACTCTAAGTAGAAATCTATACTCTATATTATAGCAGAATGATAGGAGATCTTTAAGGTTGAAAGACTCAATCCAATTATTTTAGTTTTTAAAATTTTTAAATAACTAATTTTACATGTGTCATAATAACATTGGTCTAACTATATATCAATTATAGAAACTTTTACTTTCTGCTAATGAATAATAAATCTTTACTAAAACTTAGGTAATCTTATGTTACTTTGGAAAATTTTACTTATCTTTTATACTTTTATAAAGTTTTTTCTTAATCTTTTAAAAACTTAGAATTTTTATTTTAAATTTTCTTAAATCCCTCTTTCATGATTTTAGAAAGCTCCTCCTTGAATTTAAAAATAACATTATGATAATTATTTTGGATTTTCTTAAATTCTTCTGTTATAATTTTGGGAAGTTCTTGCTTGGATTCAAAACTTTAGAATTTTCTATTCAAATCCTTCTAATTTTTTATTTTTAGAAATACAAATACAAATAAATCTATAATATATATTATTGCAATTGGCTATGAGACCATTGAAGTTGAAACATTGAACTTTATCTTTTAATTTTTTTAATTTTATGTCCATATTCCAAAATGTCTAGTGGCTTCAATGAGTAGTTAAAAAATCATTTTACAAATGAAATAAATAATCTCTAAATTTTATTTTTCAATCTCAAATTCTTAGAAATGTTATAACCATGAAACAATATTATATATTATCACAACCGGTTATGATGTTCTTAAAGTTAAAAATCTTGATCCAACTTTTCAACTTATTGGGATTGCTTTGTATTTCTTTTTGTGTTGACTCTTAATCAGTATGACAAGTTGATCAAAATCCTTCAAATTGCTCATTCACAAAAAAATTTAATGAAATTAAAAAGTAATTTTAAATTTATATCATAGGAAGTACACATGTCACAAAATTATTAATCATGTATTATTATAGAAATTTCTTACTATTGATAAATTTATCATTTGGTTGTAAATGCTCATCAATCACATCTCTTTAAATATGCTTAAAAGTAATAACAAAAACAAATCAAAATTTTGGCAAGCTCCAATTAAACTTAATTTCTAATATAAATTTATTCTCAATTAACTTATAATTTATATATTTTTAATTATTTAACAGTAATTGAGTTGTGTAGCTTCAATAATTGAAATTAACTCATAGACAAATTTTCTAATTCTGCTAGGTTAATACGAAAGGACTTTAATTTTTTTTTTATATATATACTTTTAATACCTTTAGAATATTCAATTTTAAAAAACATTTAATCAAAATAGAATAAAACTTTGAAGTATGCTATTAATAAAAAAAAACAAAGTATTTAAAGTATTTTAATTGCTTGAGTCTAATGTAATTTGATGTTTTTTGGTAAGCTTGGCGGTGAATGTTACAACTATTTTGAGAAGATTTTTTTTATAATATAGATGCATAGATTTGGATAAATTTTCAGTTTTAAGTAATAAGTGTAATTTACTGTTTAGTAAAACTCATATTAGAGTCTAAAGTTTAAAAACATAGTATGAATTCTTTTCTTTTATTATTGTTATTATTTTTTTCTGATGTGTAGACAACCATGACCGCACTCTAGTTGAGGACAGAGTTGGAAGAGACTGTCGTGGAATTGAGTCTCATATTTAGTTGTACTTCAAAAATTAAATTGGCACTTGAAAGGAAAAACCATGCAATGCATGAGACCCTTTTTTAGTAAGGGAAGTGGATGTTCCATTCATACTATTATGATATTTTATTTTATTTTTATTTACTTCTGTTCGTTTTTCTTGTCTTTAATTACTATTATAAATAAGAGGAGTCAACATTCTAGGATGTTGCTTACTTCTTTTCTTTTCTTTACTTTTTCTTCTCTATCTAAATTATTATTATTATTGCAAATTGTTTGCCTGTATTGAATGGTTGAATTCTCTTAATTAGTTTTTTATTACCATAAAATAAAATAAAATAAAATAAAATAAAATAAAATAAAATAAAATAAAATAAAATAAAATAAAATAAAATGATGAAAGCATCAATGAGCATGTTAAGAGTAATTATAAAGGTTGTGGGATTTTGGGCCACTAAAAACCTTTGTTGGTTAAACCTTTTGTTGTTGTCATCTCATTTCTAGCCACGAGGGCATTTTAAAAAAGAAAAAGAAAAAAAAAAAAGAAAAGAAAATTTTCTTTCCCTACTTTACACTTTTAACTTAATCTTGGTGGACTTTTACACTTTTAACTTAATCTCTTTTTTTTTTTCCTTTTTATGACTACTTAACTAAAAATCGGTGCACTTCCACGTTAGGACAAGTGGTAGTGGTGGCAATGGGTGGGGCTACGACGATGGGTGGCAGTGGTGGAAGAGGGGGAGAAGGAAGCAGAAGTTATTTTAGAAATATAAACCCAAAAAAAATGATGAAATGAAATGGTCGAATCTACTCTTAAAATAAGCGCACGGATATTCCAACAAAAATGTGATAATTTAAATAATTGTACTAAACAAGCGAATGAAAT
>BRYE01000027.1:4107828-4120328 GCA_030159115.1 Actinidia arguta var. hypoleuca
ATGCACAGAATGTCATCTCCCATAATGCCATAAAAACGACGACAGTGTATCAGCTTTGTCAAGCAAGAATATTGACAGCCATAAAGAAATTTTAACAGAAATACTACAAAATTACAAAGAGAAATCTAATGAAACAGAAAAAATTCATTGCAATGCTTACAAGAAGAGTTGATCTTTTATTTGAGAAAATATGCATATACCCAGACTCCCGCTATTATGCTGTTTGGTATCTTCTGAAACATAACTTCTAAGGAACGGACTATTTTAAAATCAAATGAAAAATATACAGCAGAGAGGAAGGTGTAATACTCTAGAATGAAGGGAAATGAACAAGTTGAGAAGGCCACCAAAAGGGCCTTTAGATCATTCCCATAATATCTCATTAACTTACATGCTTTCTGCCTTGAATTTTAATACATGTTTTGACCATTCTACAGGGCCCACATGCAGGTTCCCCACTTCCACCAGTAAAATTCAGGGACACGCTCATTAGGAAGTGATAAGATCCTCTTAGAGTTTCACATGCTGTCTTCAAAATTTAGTTCACCAATTAACCCGCTAACTTTGAGCAGCGTACATAAACAATTGGAGATTGAAGTTTAAAGGTGGAAGTGAAGAAACACAATGACGTGGTGCAAATTTAACAGGAGAGCTCAGGCATAGCCTTTGTTGAAATCTAGGAAGCACGGACACCCTGTAGAGGGAGGCATCCGTGTCAGCCTTCAAGTGGTGTTGCAATTTTTTTTATTTTTTTTCCTCCAAACACACCATGGACATGTGACTCCATTTGGGAGAAGTTTTGGACACAGGGATCTAGATCTTGTAGGCCTACTTGTAAAATTGAAAGTTTTATGAACAGTAACACAAACAGAATAAATTCTAGCCAGAGAGAGAGAGAGAGAGAGAGAGAGAGATCTGCTCAACCATTCCTTCTACATCTTGAACAAAGGGTTCAACCAGACGAAGCAACTCCCGTTCAACCAGATCTGTTCAACAAAGCCCTCTGCTCGAAGACGAAGAAGAAGTCCAACTGACCTCCCTCCCTGTGGCTTGACAAGAAAAGCCCTCTCATTCTGTGTGTTTGACCAGCGCTTTTTCGATGAAGATGGAGGAGGAGGAGGAGGTGAAGCATATGAAAGAGACTAAGAGTTCGAAGTCGAAGAAGTTCGACTGACCTCCCTGCCTGTGGCTTGACCAGACCAGCCCTGTCATTCCGTGTGTTTGATCAGCGCATTGTTCAACGAAGATGGAGGAGGCAGCGGAAGTGAAGAAGATGAAAGAGACTAAGAGTTGCTCTTTGCTGTTCGTGTGGAGTGATATATATATATATATATATATATGTATGTATGTATATATTATACAGTACTGGTAAACAACTTCAATAGTTACTCACAGAATTAAGAAAGAATGGACCTAAATGGAGGAATGTTTTGGGCATCTTGTGTGATTGACTCATGCATGAGATTTTTTTTAGTGAACAGTTTATAAACAGAGAGCGCGAAAAGGGGCAAACCTGTCCACTTAATATATACAAGGATACACACAAACACCAAAAATTCAAAAACTGAAAACAAGGAAAAAAGGAACATCCTCTCTGACCCAAAATACAAAGTAGTCAACATTTTGCCGGCATGGTATAGAGATTAAAAAGAAAATTACACAAGCTGGCTATAAAACTAGTCATGTTTTATGGTACAGAGTGTCTGGCAATCAAGAAACAAGAAGTTAGTAAAATAAATTTCGTTGAGATGAGCATACTAAGGTGGATGTGCGGTAAAACTAGGAGAGATAGGGTTAGGATCATGAGATTATAGAGGTAGCACCTATTGAAGATGAAATGAGAAAAAAAAAATCCATTGAAATGTTTTGGATATATAAAATGAAAACCAATCAATGCCCCGATTAGGAATAGTAACACTATCCATAATGAGAGTAATGCTAGAAGACAAGTGAGACCAAATTAACTTGGGTTGAGACAATTAAAAAGTCTACTAGATTGGGGATCAACTGAGATTATGGCACTTGATACAGCAGAATAGCGAAATGATATTCGAGTACCAGAAGACCCTAAATAGTTGAGAAAATACTTAGTAGAGTTGAGTTGGTTTGAGGTGAGTGATATATATAGATATGGTGGCTGTTTTGGATTGGTGTGCGTGTGCAGTGGCTAATAATTTGGTGGTGTTGGGGGTATTGGTTCTTCCTTTTTGCTATTTTTTGCCCTAACTTGTGATTAGCATATTATGGGTTTGTTTATCAAGATAGCTCGGTTAGATGACGAAAATTCCCATATATATGACATTTTCACTAATTCGTCAATAAAGTTATAGGCCATAATCTTGAATATAGATTGGACCCACTAAGTGGTGGAGCTAGAAAATTCATCCAAAGGAAGTAACAATTAATCACAATGGAAGAAACATTTTTCAGAGTAATGCTATACCAATGTTTTAAAAAGCAGCAAAACCGTTACGTAACGGCTTCGATCGATGCCGAGTCCGTTACAAGCTGCTATAGCGGTGAGAATAAATTCCACTTGTGTAATGGCCGTTATGGCCGCCGTAGCAGCCACTACAGTAGCGTGACACCTGTAACGGACCGTTACAATACTGTTATGGCCAATTACAGCAACCGCTACAGCGGTTATATCACGTGAATTTGTTTTTAATGAGATTCTTTACTTTTGTGTGTATGTACTGTGTGTAGATGCCCAGTTGTCACCTACTTTCAATTTTTTAATAAAATTATTTTGTGTGCATGCACGCTGGCAATGCATATGTTATAACAATGGAGTTTTTAGACATGTAACATGCTCTCTCATCTTGCCAACCATACAATTATGTTATTCAATAATTACTAACTAGTTACATCAACTTTTAATGAATAAATACATGGCAAGTTAGCAATAAGGCATATGACATTTTTCTTAAAAGATTTTTAAACTTAATAAAAAAAAAAAATTTAGTTTTTTTAGTTAACTTTATATTAATAATTTTTATGTTATTATTCTTGAAATCATAATTTATTTTTAAGGAACACGTGAAGAAGCAGTATTAAATTATTAAAGCCTTCTAGTTTTCATGCAAATTGCAAAGTTCAAAATTCACTATTAAATTATTGTATGCAAATCATTAGTTATTGACAGAAGCTCTATTGCTAGCAACTTAAAAATAGAATACAAATTAGTGTATATATTAAATAGGATTTATAAATCAGATGAAATATACCAAAACTATTTCTAGCCACAGTAAATGTGATTCTGAAAAGAAAATATATGTATCGATAAGATTTGTGAGAGTTGAGTAAAGGACAAAAAATTCACGGCTCCGGTTTCCACTATCGTTACGTCAGTTACCCCCCAAAATCGCATTATGGCAACCGTTACCATTACAGCGGCCGCTACCTTAAAACCTTGTGCTATACAATCAGAATTTTTGTACAATTTCATATAGAATGATGTGGTTGTTTGTCGTCTCTTTCATTACATACCAAAAAACTCACCATTTTGTGCTCATATTTTTTCGAAAGTGCCATTATCATATCATACTGATGGAGTTTTTTTTGTAAAAAAATACTGTAAGAATATAACTTAATTTGTTCATAATCAACAATCGGGCATTTGACTTCTATATATTTATATAATATGGGTCCTACTATTTTAGGAGCACAAAATGACAACAAATATTGATTTTCGATGCACTATTCACACTTTTCAATAAACTTTCACATATTTCTACACACTATCGACAGGCCATTGGGTTATTTTTAGCATTTCCCATATAATATATATATAAGCTTATATATAAGGCATTCATACTTTTTAGAGAGCCAAATTGAGAGACATTTCTAAAATTGAATGCCAAAGTAGAACTTTTGAAAATCTAGGGGGCATTTCTAAATTTTTAAGGGTGCAAATTGAAAAGACATTTCTAAAGTTGTAGGTAAAAATAGAATTTTTACAATTTGACGGGGGCAGCTGCCCGCTCTGGGCCTTACGTGGCTCCACCCCTAGACCCACTTTATGGGCCACAAGCTTGGGCTTGGCTCTTTTCACATGCTCTCACAAATCCTTGAATTTAAATCTTTGATTAACTATTACCCAAAATTTCATGGGTACAAGTCTGGATTTGGATTTGGACTTGGACTTGGTTTAGGATTGAACCTAATTTGATAGACAATGTGAGAATGTTTTTAACACTTGTACAAGGATTACCTAAAAATTAAAATTATTTTAGTTTTATTTTTCATTATTTATGATCAAATAAAAAAAAAAGTATAAAAACACATTTGTAATATAAAAAACCATGTCTATGCTATGTCATGTCTTGCATATATTGAAGATCCACTTTGGGGCAACATAGCCAAGTACTGAAGACCTAAAATCAATAACACAATGTATGGCCTGATATTTGGAAGTAACCACCATAGGACCAGAACCCGATAAACTTTAGGAATGATTTTTTAAATAAATTAGACATCTGATTTTTTTGTCAAAAATTATAAAACATTTTAGTCAAAAATTGTCCCATTCATGCGGGGGGGCCCACACAAATACGCACTTTAACATATTCTCAAATTTTTGGCAAGCGTAAAAACCATGACTTTAGGGGATACTGAAGAAGTAATTTGAGAATAACAATTTCTAACCCTTTTAACATATTTACAGCATTATCTAGGTCAGCCTAATTCTGATATCTGTTTGGGAATGCATCACAGAATGTTGTAACGGAAACATTTTTATACTCCAGCACCAAGTTTGAAAAGCATGAACTCCTTTATCTCTCTAACCAAACCCACCAACTTATTCGCCTCCCCTTAAAATTGAAGCTCATTTAGCATATTTTTGGATTTACCTAGTGATGCCTTTAACCTTCTAATGTCATTCCCCTATTATTCTTCAATCCAGTAAAAAAAAAAGTGCGCTGCATCATTTCTGGAGATAAGTTTAATCTTGAAAAGGTGAAATGTATTCTATCAAATCTGAAAATTCTATTGTCGAGGGCCTGTGATATTTGTCAACCAAATTGTGATCTATGGTATATCAATAAAGCAAAATATAAAAATTTAGCATACACAAGGGCCTGCCACTCTAAGCATACATGGCTCAACATGCAATATTCAGTTGACGAACGGGAAAGAGGATCTCTAAAGTGGAATGAGAAATTTTTTGTTAGCCCCAAGGTTTCCAAAAAGTTTAATTTTATATATTTTGACGATTAGAGACTTAAATAATTTTGCAGTATGTGATTTTATATTTCAAATCTTGCTTAATCTTTTATTGTTAAAAAGATTTGACAGGTTATATTTTGGAAAGATCTATAAGGAGATTTATTCAATGCAAACATCATGGTGTGGGTACAAGTGTCTAGCTCCTCTAATTCCCAGAACACTTAAGCGCCTTGTCACCTCCCTCTCCGTACACTTAGTACCACGTGGCAGCCCACAGAGGCGACGCGCGGACCAAGATAATATCACCTACCGACGAAAGCGCGAAGAGCGCCTCCTCCAAGTTAAGACACCAGGGACCTCGCACACGCAACCCCGAGACACCTCCCAATGTGACCTCAAGACATCTCCACCGCGGCCCTAGCTTCGCGCTCAGCACCTCCTGGCACAACCACGGAACCTCTCCGCTGATCGCCCTCTCCAATACTTGGCCAGGGATTCTCCAAGTGCATCGCCATAACGTAGGTTGGGAGCAAAACCTAGGCACCTCCGCGCGAGACTATCAAGAGACAAGTGGATTGAAGGCTAGAGTTGAGGGTTCGCCGAGGGGCCTCGCCCCTCCGACCAATCTTAGAGAGAGAGATCCCCACCAAATCATGTCATCAGAGCAAAAGCCAATAGCATTAATGAGCATTTAATGCACGCCGAAACTTGGAGCCGCTTGAATCACTGCCACCCACAGAGGTGCAGAGTTGACATACAGAATGTCGAGAAGCCCTCAGACCTGAGAGCCAATCACCAAGGGGCCTCCGTTATACGTTTGAGGAGCCAATCACCAAGCGCCTCAATGGTCGAAGAACCAATCGTAAAGGGCCCCCCTCATCTATATAGAGGAAACCTCTCTTCTCCATTAGCAAGAAGCATTAACTCCATATTGAATGCTCACCACCAACCCTTGAAAATCTCTCTCAAAGTCTTTCCAACTCCTTGGGACACTGCCACTCTCTCTCTCTTCCTAAGACCACCTTAACTCTCTCTCCTCCACCTCCGGTGGTCCCTCGCCTTGACAGCGCCTACTGTAACTTCCCAAGGGTCACCCTCCACAAGTGCAACCACTCACCCCTCACACAACACTTCACACACATGGCAAGCATTATGGAAATGATTCGATTCAAGCAATCAGCCGAAATCAAGGAGTTGTAAAAGGAAACATCTATAAAGGAGAATATTGGAAGATCTAATTAATTTCCCAGGGTTCCTAGTTCGATGATGCTATATCCATTGATACAAGCCTTTCCATATATAACCATGTTCTGGGAAATTTCAAGTATGGAAGTTATCTTTATAGCAAGTATTGTTGTCACGACCTAAGATCCACATGGTGCAATATTATCCACTTTGGGCCTTGGCCCACACGGCTTTAAAACGCGTTGTACCAAGTAGATACAAGCGCCTACATATATGGCACTTCACTTTAACTTCACCAGGCGATGTGGGACTCAACTCATAGCACCACCTCACTTGCAACCCCTTACTTCACCCCACTTAAGAGGTCTTTACGGTCGTGGACATCACAGTCTACTCCCCTTAGGCCACAAGTCCTCGTGTAGGGTCGAGGCCACACACTTTTGGCTGGTTTAGGCTCTGATACCATTCTTTCATGACCCAAGATCCACATGGTACAATATCGTCCGCTTTGGGCCTTGGCCCGAAACAGCTTTAAAAAGCGTCATACCAAGTAGATGCAAGCGCTTACATATATGGCACTTCACTTCAACTTCACCAGGTGAAATGGGACTCAACTCATAGCACCAACTCACCTGCAACCCCTTACTTCACCCCACTTAAGAGGTCTTTATAGTCTTGGGCGTCAAAGCCTACTCTCCTTGGGACCACACTTCCTCATGTGGGGTCGAGTTCGCACACTTCCAGCCAGTCTAAGCTCTGATACCATTCTGTCAAAACCCAAGATGCACATGGTACAATATTGTCCGCTTTGGGCCTCGGCTTGGAGCACTTTAAAAAGCGTTGTTCCAAGTAGATATAAGAGCCTACATTTTTGACACTCCACTTCAACTTCACCAGGCGATGTGGGACTCAACTCATAGCACCACCTCACCGGCAACCCCTCACTTCACCCCACTTAAGGAAGACTTCTATTAAACCAAAGGGGAGCAGTCGGAAATCAATGGAAACCAAATATGGAAAGTCAAGACAAAATCTAAAGATCAGAGATCTAGCATTTAGAAGAATCTCGGTCCAAGACTCTACGCAAAGAAGGAAAGTCGACTTTAGGAAATTCTCTGAAGATACCATATTCATCTATGGAAACTTGTTGCTATCAAGGAAAACTATATTTTCAAAGATTGCAGAATTTTCAGCCAAAGATTAAGGAAGAAATATGGAAACAAGTCAAGGTAAATTCAAATTCAAATCTGATTTGGAAAGGAAAACATTGTAGATAATTTTCAAGACACTAGTTAGGAGGGTGACCAAGATATTCTCCATTATTGTAAAGGAAATATTCCAAGATCATCGTCAATTGTAACATTAAATAAGGAAAGAGAAGCCTGCAGATTTTTCTAGGCAAGAGTTTCTCCAATGGCTACATTCCAAAAGAAGACCAGAGATCATCTTTATATATGCAATACATGGTTCAAGAGAAAGACAATGCAGCGCATCAAAGTTAAATTCGTCGTACAAGTCTTTTGCGAGCTTGAGAGCTTTATTGACATATTTATTATGTGAGAGAATTTATTACTAAGCAAGAGTGGTTTTACTGTTGTGATTTTATCTTGTACGAGAGCAACAGTTGGGTTACCTAAGATGTGTCTTTCTATGTTTTGAATTCTTTTCGAGTTCGAAAGTGAAACTTGCAAAGTCTTCTTTGATACCTATAGGTGAGGTGCCAAGCGTAGAAGCTTTAGC
Source organism: Actinidia arguta var. hypoleuca (assembly GCA_030159115.1). Taxonomy (NCBI): domain Eukaryota; kingdom Viridiplantae; phylum Streptophyta; class Magnoliopsida; order Ericales; family Actinidiaceae; genus Actinidia; species Actinidia arguta. The sequence continues at coordinate 4,115,923 of BRYE01000027.1, forward strand.
CTCCATTGAGCGATGTGAGATGGAGTGCTTACCCTCCACGTCGCGATGTGAGATGGGTTTGCCCCTTGGCTCGTCCTTTAAAGACAAGGCCGTCTGGGATGGAGTTATAGAGAGATTTCAATCAAGGTTGGCGGGTTGGAAAAGACAATATATCTTTCTAAAGGTGGGAGACTTATTTTGATCAAAAGTACTCTTTCGAGTCTGCCTACTTATTTCATATCTCTTTTTACCATTCCAGTATCGATGACTAAGAGGCTTGAGAAGCTACAAAGTGAAGAGTTCAAGCATCACCTTGTTGACTAGGAAACGACACAAGATTGCGATTTTTAATCAAGCTCTTTTGGGAAAGTGGGTGCGGCAATATGCAAACAGATTTTGGAGGAGAGTTGTGTTGTCTAAATATGGTGGCAAATGGGGAGATTGGACCACTCTGCAAGTCTATGGAAGGGTATTCGAAATATGGAGAGTTGGCATGTTTTTTGGAGCCAGGTTCGTTTTGAGGTGGGCATTGGGGATAGAGTTCAGTTCCAGAGTCATTGATGGTGCAGGGACGAGAGGTTGGAGATTTCTTTTCCTAATCTTGCTAGGATTGCCTCCAATAGAGATGCATCAGTGGGGTATTGCATTTTCGCAATGGTGATCATATTTTTTGGGACATTGCTTTTAGAAGGAAGTTAAATGACTGGGAAGTGGAAGAGTTGGTTGATCCTTTGAGTATCCTCTATAGCCTCTCTCCTAAAGGAGAAGGTGATGACTCTCTGCAATGGACGGGTTATGGAACGAGCACTTTTTAAGGTAAAGTCTTTCTTTTTAGTGTTACAAGGGAACCAAACTAACTCTTTTCCACGGAAAGGAATATGGGCTTCAAAGGCTCCTTCCAAGGTGTCTTTCTTTGTTTGGACATCTCATAGCAATATCCTCAACACTGATAACCTCATTAAAAGGCAACAAATTCATGTCAATTGATGTTGCATGTGTAAGGTTGACAGGGAATCAATTGATCACCTCCTTATTCACTGTCATGTGGCTTCTGAGACTTGGTGTTTGATTTTAGGATGGTTTGGCTTTCAATGGCCATTCCCCAAGTATGTGGCAAATCTTCTGTGCTCGTGGAAGTGTGCTAAAGTTGGAAGGAGAAAGAAAAAGGCTAGACTCTTGGAGCCGTTGGCTTTGATGTGGTGTATTTGGTGTGAACCGAACAATAGAACCTTTGAAAGAATTGAAACCTCTTTTTTGTAGATTAAAAGTAGATTTATGACTTTACTGTATAGTTGGTTTAAGGGCGGTGTAGATCCATCCTTAAACCAATTTATAGACTTTGTGGAGTTTTGTGAGTAATCCTTTTGTATAGAAGGCTTTGGCCTTTTTTGGTTCCTTGTTGTAAGGGTGACACTACTTTTGTGCCTGCTTCTTTTTATAATTCCATTACTTACAACAACAAAAAAAAAGATTTCATCTTGTACGAGAGATATCTAGCTAAGAGGGTATTTAGGGTTTAGGTGTGATTAGGGCATGTTCAAAATTTAGTTGGAGTGAGAGGATCCCCTATACGGACTATTCAATGGATATAGTGGAGAAAAATCTCAAGGAATGAGTCTTGGGGCATGCATACAGGCTAAAGGAGTAAAAGCCAAACCACGATAAAACCCGGTGTCTCGTTCGATAACTTGCTTTATTTTTATGCTTGGTTTATTTTCTGTTATTGCTTGAAATCTCTAACCTTGCCTGATCAGTTCACTGCTTGAGATAAATATGTTGCTAATATGCAAATCACCTATTTGGCCTTGCTCATCTGGCACATTGAGCATTCTCATTCCTGGTTGGCAAGTTAACAACTCTGTTTATTTGAGAATTCTCATATCCATATTGGAGCTTGCTCTATTTAAATTGTTTAGGGATATTGTTATAAGTTGTTTTTTAAGTTTTACAAACCCAATTCACTCCCCCTCTTAAGTTGCTTTATAGGTAGCATTTTTTTATTCTATGAAGCTTTATCTAGGATGGGTGGGTTAATGATTACATGAAAGAAACTGAGTCTGGGACCCCTGGTTTCGTGAAGTTTTGAAGGATGGGAATTAGAGCAATTGCAGAGTTTCTTCAGTTGTTAGGGAGTGAGACTTTGGAAAGTTGGGGTTCCAACAAAGGTGTCATTCTTTGTGTGGACTACGGCTTGGATGCTATTCTGACCATTCTTAATTTTGCTAAAAGGGGAAAGATGTTTTGTAATTGGTGTTATATGTGCATGAAGTTGAGGACTTATTAACCATTTATAATTGCACTACGACGTTGCAAGGGAATTGTGGAACCTCATGTTTGCTACCTTTGGTATCAATTGGCATTCATCTTTTGGAATATTGGAATGGATGGTACCGTTTTAAAGAAGTGTGGTTCTTTATGTGGTGTCTTTGTTTTATGGGAGATTTATCTTTATGGATGATGTATAGGCTCTCTATTACACTCCAAGTATACAAGGGCTGCACCTTTTTTTCACATTATCATTAATAAAGTTCATTTACTTATTATCAAGAAAAAAAATTATAGAGGAACTTAATACTAAACATTATGAAGTTATGACATTACTTCATATCAACCTTTCAAAGTAGTAGAATCATAAACACAAACCAAATAGATCGAATGCCCACCTATGCTTTTTAATATTTGGACCAAATCAACAAATACACGGAAGCAAGTACATTATATGTAGCAATCTTCAAAATAGTGCAATATTTGGTGTTGAACCTGTTAAAAAGTTGAGGAGCCTGTTCCGTTAATCTAGCCAATACGCGTGTGTATCAAAATCCAAGAAAATAATACCCTCTTAAGCAATAAAATATACCAAACATGATGCAGGGAATAATAAGCTAAAGGAAAAGTAAATTTAAAGACAGAACAACAAAAAGAATTTTTCGTTTCAAGCTGAGATCCACTTGTTATTCCATGGAATCAAGTTACACTCTCACTCGAGTTAAATGTTATGATTTCTTAGCTTAGTTTGCAGATGGTTTTATTTTCAATATGTTTTCTTATATTTTGGGGTCAAATGCATTCTAGTAACTTTAAGATAAGTAGACAAGGCTGTAATGGTTGCCCATGGGTCATAGTTTGCATCAAGTTACGTATATTTATAAGCTTTTTAGTTCGTTTAAATAGGTTTCAGAAATCAGATTCTTAAAATTGCATATGTTGTCATAATCAGAGTTGAAGACAGACTTTTCCTTAAGTCCATGTGTAGCGCTACAATGCTCTCAACTTGAATAAAATACTATCCCAGAAAGATTTTCCAGCACTTATGCACTTTAGAATTGTATGATGCAATATTAGCCATAGTTGTGATGCCTACACATATCTAGAAGTCCATGTCTTGAATAAAATACCGTCCTGGGAAGAATGTTCGGCACTTGATGCTCTTTGGAAAAGTATGATGCAATATTAACTGTAGCCTGTAGGTGTCCTAAACTTTAACACCCTACAACCACATGTGATTCACTCCCTTTCAATCCACTAAAATCCGATTTCTTCTCCGCTTTGCCTACTAGAGAGTCCAACACCTAGAGAAGACAAACCAGCCTCATGGTTACAGTTTACTGTTGTGGGGTCCAGTTTGCAGACCTAGAAACAGTCCCAAATTTGTGTCTTTCCATGCCTACTAAAACCAAAACCCCTACTCTCTTACACCTTTCACAACTCAAACTCCTGACCTTTGCCAACATTTAACAACAAAATTGAACGTAATTGGCCTAAATAAGGCCTTTCACTACTTCCCTACATCAATTGTTGTATCAAAACCTGTAGGAGATAGTCGGAAACGAGCACAACACCACAAGTACATACTTGGTGCTGCCTAAACGATATGAAAATAAAGCATACAGACATTTTGACCAAATTCTCCTCCGGACCTCCAGACATTAATATTATAAAAGTCAACAAGAAGCAATGCATGATTAAACAAGGAACCTGCAAGGAAAATCTACTTGAAGCAGTTGGTCGGGATATTGAAACCTCTAAGCAAATGTAGATAGGGATCAGAATGCCATTTGCGTAATTTAACCATGTATACAATAAATCTAATGGCTCCTAAATGTGCAGGCTTCAGGGTAAGATTGGTTACCTGCAGTGACAATTTATGCAAAAAAGGAGATGCCTTTATTAGGGAAATGAAACCAAGGAGGCTTTCACCATCCCATGGATAAACTATCAGTTCCAGCTGCATGAGTCTTGCAAATACAGGCAACGTAATGGACTCCAGCAACTTAATGGACTCCATACTTTTCTGAATAATCCAAACCACAATAAATCACCACGGATCAATATTCAAGTGCATGAAAACAAAAAGGAGGAAAAAAGAAAATGTTTCAGTCACTAACCTTAATTGTATTCATCCGCAATGTAAGTGTTTCTAGTTGAGA
>BRYE01000027.1:4132828-4142828 GCA_030159115.1 Actinidia arguta var. hypoleuca
GCTTCATTTGACAAAGCTTTGGGAGGGGAAGTACGATGGATTATTAGGCTGGATGAGTTAAGCAAAGGTGAGAAATTGGCAGGAGTTGAGTGACCTTTTCATTTAGATAAATGATATCGTTACTCATGGTCGCATTCTAGGGCCATCAATGATGCTTTTATTTAAAAACATAAAACTTCATTATACAATTTAGATGTGAACACTTAGGGAGAGGACGGACGATGGACTATTAGCATGGGTGAGTTAATATTCGTAAAGTTTAGCAAAAGTGAGAAATTGGCAAGAGGTGAGTGACCTTTTCATTTTAGATACATAATTCAAGATAACTATAGCTTAGGTTGCAAGCCGTAAATAGCATACTATGAGCTCTCAATTTCATTTTGAGAGTTCACTTAAAGTTCTTACATAATGTGCCTTCATCTTGGTGATCTCTTTTCTGTGGACAATTTAAGTATGAGAGTATAACATAGGAAGGTGGATATGGGCCACTTAAATTTTTTCATGGCCGTTTTTTAGATATTGAACTACTGCTAAATGTCTTTGAAGGCTGTGGCATCTTGGGGATTCAAAGAGTTGCTTCTTTCATATTAATGAAGTCTCAACAAGTAGTGTTTGCAACTACCCATGAGGCCTCTTCCAAATGAGCATCTTGAGGCATAACATCCAATGACTCTTCTTCTACTTAACACTATGCAACTACACTATGCTTACTATCATCATCATCGTCTTTGCAAGAAGTTCTGCGTTATTGAGTAACATGACCTTAACAAATTTGTGGGAAGAAAATAGGGAGAGATGTTACATATAGATGTGTTTGAAGCTAGCAATGCATGTTTAAAGCTGCATGTTGCTCTTCCTATGTTGTGTAAATATGCTTTCAGTCCAGTAATATGGCATGGAAGATTGTTGTTTGAGAACTAACCCATTCCTCATTTGGCATGATACTGGATTATGAATAGTCACAATTAAGGGTATGTCACTGGGACATGGACGATGTTTATAAGGCATAGAATTCAGGCTTATAGCTGAGGTATTTCAAATTTCACGGGCTATAACTCTCCAACGTGATTTTTTTCGTACTGTTGGTTTCCGACATTTTCTTTGGAATGAATATATTCACTTATTTTGGTTGTTTCAGAGATGTTTTGAAATGTCTTCTTTCGTTTAACAGAAAGCGCGAGTCATTTCAGAATTTGTGTAAAATTGAATAAGTATCTCTAAGTGATCCTACTAAATTGTTTTGCTAATTGTGTCTTTCAGTGACTTTTGCTATCCTTGGTGAGAAGACCTCTGTCATGTCACCAGAAGTACTTATTAGTGCTGGGGTTCCATGCTGCAGGTGACTTTTTGATCACTCTGATTTCCTGCTTTTATAAGTTTTGTATTGACTTTGAAAATTAACTTTGGTTGCATCTGAAAGAAGAATGACTGGTGATGGCCTCTATAATTAACTTAAAGATCACGTTTCAAGGTGAATATTTTGCAGCAGTTAATAGCTGTTTTAATAAAAGGAGTTACAGGGCATGGAATTGAAAAGAAGGAACATGTAATGCTGCATCATTCTAGTAATCTAGTTATCTTTCCCAGTTGTTATTTCTTAAAATTCTTTGCAGCATGCTTCATGGTCTAGTGTCGATGTGAATACATCTCTGCTCTTTTCGTGACATTGTCTTCTGATTAGGTTGGTGCAAAATGCTGGAGAATTTATTGTCACTTTCCCTCGATCCTATCACTCAGGTTTTAGTCATGGTAAGACAACTTGCATTTTCAATATGCTTTTACTTTTTTCCTTTCCTCTTCTTCTGTCTTTTAAGGTTGAGATTGTTGTTACTGCTAATATGGATGTTATTTGAATAAGTTTAGAGAATAATAAATTAATGTGTTTGACTTGTCCATGCAGGATTGAATAGTGGAGAGGCAGCTAATATTGCAACTCCTGAATGGTTGAGGGTTGCCAAAGACGCTGCTATTCGTAGAGCTTCAATCAATTGTCCTCCCATGTTGTCTCACTTCCAGTTGCTTTATGATCTTGCACTGTCATTATGTTCAAGGTTTGTTCTCTTTCTATTCGTAAATTTCTTCTGAGCTATCATGCTGCCAGTATGATTCGTCCAAATTCCAGGTTTATTTTTACTACATTTCACTATGACTTCACTGTTCTAATTCACAGTTGAAAATTTGTGGTGCTTTCTTTTAAGGTGTTTGGTACTCGTACGTTATTTTACAAGCATTGGGAAAATAAAAACAGCAAGTGAAATACTATCATATTTCAACATTTCTGCCCCAGATGTGCAGAAGCTTGTATCAAACTGCAAATTATTCATGAATTTTTCTCTCTCTGATAAGTGTGAATTATATATGGAGTTAGAGATCTTGTTCAATTGGACTTACCAAATTTGGGTCTTTAACTGTCTTATATTCTCCCCCCCTACAGGATACCTAAGAGCATCAGTACTGAACCACGGAGTTCAAGATTAAAAGATAAAAAGAAGGGTGAAGGGGAAACCCTAATCAAAGAGCTGTTTGTGGAGGATGTGATGAGGAATAATAGCCTGCTTCATATTCTTGGGGAAGGATCTTCCATTGTGCTTCTTCCCTAAAATTCTTTAGATGATTCTGTTTGTTCAAATTTACGTGTTGCATCCAAATTCAATGGAAATCCTAGGTTGCCCCTTGGTTTATGCAATCCTAAAGAAGAAATGAAAGCCTTGGATAGTTCAGTTTCTGGAAATATCATGCTAGACAGGAAGCGTGGGGTAAAGCAATTGCCAGGTTTCTATCCGGTGAAGGGAAAATTTTCTTCTATGTATGATAGGAACAGGCTTTCCTTGCTAAGTGGCAGTGATGATGCATGCACCCTGGGTTCTCGGATCAAAAAAGCAGACGCTGGAAGAGAAGGAACTGGTCAAGGAGATAGGTTGTCAGATCAGGGATTGTTTTCATGCGTCACTTGTGGGATTTTGAGCTTTGCTTGTGTTGCCATTGTTCAACCTAGAGAAGCAACTGCACATTACCTCATGTCAGCTGATTGTGGCATCTTTAATGACCAGGATGTTGGCCCTGGAGTAACTAGCGATGGTTTTGGTGTTGCTACTGCGGTTGCGAGTTCATCTTGAGCTTAATTCCCGTTCTGGTAGGTTTTTTCTATAGTACTCATTTTTTCTCTCCTGTTTTGACTTGCTTTCATTCAGGTATCTTGCACTCTGGAATGGACTCTTTTTTTGTTTTTTGGTGCTTATTCTGTAAGATAATCCTATCTCCTGTTTGTTGATAAGGAGCAGTTTTGGGAGGGTGGACTTGAATAAAATGGAAGTTTTGGAGGAAATTGCGCTTCTATACTGCACAGAAGAATCAAGACCTCTATCATTAGCAGAAATAGCTCTGAGAGTATCAGCCAAAGTAGAATGAAGGAGATAGCCAGGTTGGAAAAGATTAGTTGGCGGCAAAAGTCGAGAATTGCGTGGTTAAGGGAGGGGGATAAGAACACAAAGTTCTTCCATCAAGTAGCTAATTTGAGAAGAAGGGTAAACACCATTTGTAGACTGGAGGTAGAAGGGGTTGGGGTTGGCTATTTCCGTACTAGACTTCTTCTCAACCCCCTAACCCACCCATCCATCTGCCATTGCATCTGTGGGATTGAGAGGCTCATGCAATATGATTCACTTCACATGTCATTTGCTTTGGGGTTGTATACATTAATACCACAGTGAAAATGAAAATTATTTAATACAATCGGTGAAAAGGTTTACTGCTTTTTAGGATAATACAGTACTTCAGTGAATAGTGTTTCAGGTTGCATATCATAGCTGTTGCAAGGGTTGCTACAGGCTCCATGTGCCTACCGTATTGTGACCAATATTTCTTTTAGCTGCTGAAGGAAATTCTGTCAACGAAATATAGCAAAAACATGAACATAGTTATCTTTTCTTGGTGATAATTTTACTGGTCCCTCCCTACCTTCTTTCTCTTTTTCAAATTGTGCTCTGAATGAACTTTTAGATTTCCTTATCTTGCATGTGTATAGAAATTTCTGCCAATAGATTTGCTATTTTCTGTTGAGCTTCTTTTCGCCTTAACTCATGATTATTGGTGAAAATGATGCAGACTTTCCAGAGCTAGAGAAAGAAGCAAAATTAGTGGCAGAAGAACTGGGAATTGATTCTTTCTGGAATGATATTGCGTTCAGATAGGCCACTAAAGAAGATGAAGATAGGAAACAGTTAGCTCTAGAAAGTGAGGCCGATATACATGGGAATGGAGACTAGGCTGTTAAGTTAGGCATCAATCTCTACTACAGTGCCAACCTAAGCTGCTCTCCTCTCTACAGTAAGCAGATGCCATACAACAGTATTATATATAAAACATTTGGATGCAGTTCTCCGGCTAACACCCTAACAAAATCGAAGGTTCATGGGAAGTGGTCAGGCGGACAGAAAAAAATTGTTGTGACGGGAAAATAGTGTGGGAAAGTCTAGATGTCGAATCAGGTTCATCCTTTGTTAGCAGAAAGAGGTGCTGATGAAGAAGAAGAGAGAAGTTTTCATGCTTGGGCAAAACCTGATGTGAAGCAAGAGAGACTGTCAGAAAGCACCCACACTGCTGAAACCTCCTCTGCAACTAGGAAGACTGGAAAGAAGAGGAAGAATACTGTAGGTGGCCAGGCAAACATGTAAGCTAAATGCCAAAAATAGAAGATCCAGGTAAAGCTTCAGATGATTCGCCCAAGAAGGGTTTTCTGCAGTATAGGAGAAATCTTAGAAACAAACAAGACAGTTCGACTCATTTATTGAGGATGAGCTGGATGGTGGACCCAGCACAAGCCTGAGGAAAACAACCTCAAAGCTTCCAAAAGAGAGAGTAGTAAAACCAATTGAATCCAAGCCGGTATTAAAGAAGCAGTCAAGTAGTAGGAAAGCAAAGAAATCTCCAGCTGTGAAGGCTCCAGCTTCTTGTAGCAACATGAAGATAAGAGATGAGGAAGGAGAATACCCGTGTGATGTGGAGGGGTGCACGATGAGTTTTGGCTCAAAACAAGAGCTCGTGCTGCACAAACGAAACGTATGTCCAGTCAAGGGGTGCGGAAAGTTCTTTACACACAAGTACCTGGTGCAGCACTGGCGTGTTCATATGGATGACTGCCCCCCTAAAGTGCCCATGGAAAGGCTGCAAGATGACATTCAAATGGGCATGGGCTCGGACTGAACACATTAGAGTTCACACGGGTGCTCGTCCTTAAGTTTGCACCAAGGCAGGCTGTGGCCAGACGTTCTGGTTTGTTTCACATTTCAGTCGTCACAAGCGGAAGACTGGTCACATGGCGAAGAAGGACCGGGGATAAAATTGAAAGAGGAGGCAATTAACTTAACAAGGCTGTTGAAAAAACTGTTGTTCAATTGACAGAGGTAGGGGTAGGTTTTAGGTTTAGAATTTCCTGTAATTTTTCTTCACAGTACAGTTCATTCTGTTTTTGCAATGGGTCTTCATTGGGATCATTTATTTTCTTCCACCAGAGCAATTGCTTGGATCCCAAAAAGGAATTGTCTCAAATTGGATGTCACAAGCAAAAATTGGTCTTGAAATTGGAATAGACTATGACTTTCCCTTTTCACACTGCCTTCTTGTTTGGATTTGTGGGTGAAAATGGTTGTTTGAACAGAGTAACAAAGCAAACGTATATGTTTGAAAAGGAATCTCAAAAACTTTCATTTCCACCTTTTTCCATCATGTAGGGTGTAGGTTAAGGCAGGTTTAATATGTTGAAGCTATTACATTTCATATGGCTCGTCCATGGTACGAAAAATGTTATAAGTGTTGTGTTTGCCTTTCTTTAATGTCATGTCAGGCTAGAAAAAGTGGGAAATGATCCACAATATTTAATGGACAGTGGATTCATAGCTAATTGGGTTCCAATTGATAGCCTAGTATTCAAAGTCAGCACACTAAGTGAAAGGGAAAAAACGCAAGGAAGGGAAAGAAAGTGGGAGATATTGCAAGGAAAGTGACTATTATATTGAAATATGTAGATTTTACTAACATAGCACGGAATTTTTAAAATTACCAAAATAGTGTATTAACCCACTTTTTGTAGAAATTATTCAGTAGGTCTGCAACACCAAGTCAGCATGATAACGTGGGATGCCGAACCAATTAAAAATAAACATATATTCATATTTTAAGTTGACTGGCATAATTTTTAAGTTGATTGACAGAATTTTTAGAGTAATGGAAATAACAAATTTCCTAACATGTTATTTACTACCTATATAGTTGAGTTGACAAAAAGAATATATGATTTGTTTATTTTTAATTGGTTCGGCACACCACGTTATCATGTTGACTTGGTGTTCCGGACCTACTGAATAATTTCTACACTTTTTTGGTTTTTAACTGACAAAATTACCCAAACTTATCTCTCTTGTTGTCGTACAATCTACGTTAAATAAGTTTGTTCCTAAGTGGAATTTAACTGTGAAGGCTATTTTCTCTTGTGTTGGATTACGCTTCTTTTCATGTATAAACAGAAAGTCTCATTTTCTTTATCGCTCGAGCCAGGTTCCAAGGTCAATGTAACGAGCAGACGAGAGCATTCACGTTATAGCAAAAAATTCATAAAAGTCCAATAGACCACTCTTAAAATGGAAAGAGGAGAATACTACTAACACTCGCTATGACTCATCAGTCACCAGATGATGACCATCATATCAGCTAGGCCTCACATGCTGCATGTGAGGCCCAACTAATGTGGTGATTATCAGCTCGTGACCGATGGCCCACGACGAGTGTGATTTGGGACCCGACTGATGTGATGGGCATCAGCTAGTGACTGATGAACCACCGCGAGTGTAGTTAGCATTTTTTTAGTTAAGAACAACACAAAAAAAATTATGGTCTTGGCTATGAACTTCGAACCTTCCAAAACCCTTCCATGGGAAAATCCAATAACAGAATTAATCACAAAAATAAAAATTAAATCAATTAGAGTATGCGTGCAATGCACTTATTTGTTTCTAAGCATGTAGATGATGATCAACCAATTCAACACCACATTTCTCAAAATTTAGGTCGCGTTTGGTAATGCTTTTAGTTTTCAATTTTTTTATTTTTAAACATTTTCGCTTCTTCTATTATCTGTCATGTATGGTGATTTGATTCATTGGCGCAACATAATTAACATTACTCCACATTTTAACCTTACGTGTATAGGAGATTTGCCCAACTCATACAGAAGTGTGGTGGGATTCCAAATACATATATATACACATACTATACTTTTGCAAATTAATGGCTTGATATAGTTAAATAAGCTAAAATGAATACAAAAAAAATAAAAGGTTTTTAGCAAAATGTTTTACTTTTATTTTTAGATATTTGACAACAAAAATGTTACCAAGTTTTGTCTTATATTCTCATTTCATGAGATAATGGAATGGTCATTTTAACTTTAAATAGTGGTACCAAACATGGGAATGAGAATAGAAATGGGAAGAGTTAATCCATTCCATTCCATTGTATCAAACATGGCCTTAGGTTAATATCATTTCATCCAATTTGCGTTTCATTGATGTTTAATGATGAAGTTGGAATTAATAAAAGCATTTTGTAATTGAGGTGACCAATTTTAAAGAGCTCTAATTTTCTTTTTCAATGTTAATTGAGTGCGGGTACATATAATAATCTATTTTTTTCATCCCTATTCTTACTTCTACACACAGCGTTGTGGAGTTCACATTAATAAAAAAATAATGATAGGTACATATTTATTTTTTGTACATATTTAGACACACTCTTTCACAAATAAAGTGGAGCCCGCTCTAATTAAGGCGGGCTTAATGTGTTTGTGAAAGTGTGTATTTAACTGTATACAAAAAATGGGTGTCTAACTATCATTTTGGTTAATAACATTATGTAAAACTTATTCACTTGTATCTATGAGTGAAAGAATGAGTTAAAAAAGGAAAAAAAAAAGAAAAAGAAAATGGAAACCAGAACCAGAACCAGAAAGTGAAGCAATACGTATGCAGATTCTCTCTCCTCCCTTGTTTTCTCTATTCATTTTCTTTTAACAGTCACTCTCTCTATCAGAAATTTCACAAACTGAACACTAAAAGTTGTTCTGTTTTCTTTAACGAAGAGGTTTAATTGGGGCTTGAAATGTGGAGGAAGTAGAAATAATGGAAAGCTCTGAAGAAATCTCTGTCCCCAAACCCCATACTGATGAACAAGAATACACACCTCAACAGCTGGAACACCACCACCACCTAGGGTTAGGGTTTCAACCGTCGCCTTCTGTCGATCATGCACCTCCTCCTCCACCACCACCACCACCACCACCACCACCTGCTGATGATCTCGATCAGCAAACCACCACTGAAGGGCTTGAGAATCAGCAAATCGTCACTCAAGAACATCAGAGCCAGCAACCCATTAGCAAAAACCTTCAGAATCAGCAACTCATTAACGAGGAGTTTCAGAATCAGGAAACCGTTAGGGAAAAGCTTCAGAATCCGCAAGTAGTCAATGAAGAGCTTCAAAATCTAGTTTTGGAGAAGGTGAGTGAGAAGGGTGTGGCCCACAACGACAATAAGTCATACCTTCGGTGGATGTTGATAGGTCTCATATTGTTTGTACACATTATCATTTCTTTGTGGCGATACATTCCCAGCAGTGCCAGTAGTCCTCTTTTCATCTCTGGCATTATTGAATATGACTGTAAATCCATCGGCTGAGGCAGGGTGATTCACATCTCACTCACCAAAATTTGGCAACGGCCGACCTTTATCCTGCTGCAGATTAAAATGTCAACTATCAGAAAGTAAGCTAGGTCATCATTAAAGAATTCCAACTTAAAAGGACAACATGAGATGCTTGCGTGGTTTCATAGCAAATTTTTTTCCCCAGAAAGTATAGAAATTTATTTTTGGAAGATAACAGTTCACTAATTAGAAGCTGTGTACAAAAATGTCAGATTATGATTATTAAAAAAATCATTAGCAACACTAGTTAAGCACAAAAGCTAGCAGTCACTGCAGTGGTACTTGATATTGCAAAGTCAACACAATTTACATATTGATGCATAAATATAAGTCAAGCTATCCTCACAAGTGATAATTCCAAACTCAACAAGTACAAATGTACCCTTTCCTTTCTCCCCCTCCTCTCCCTGTCCACTCCAACTTTCTCCTCCTTTACTCTTGTTCCCCTTTTGCATTTCTTATTTGCAGCCAGAGGCAAAATTTTGAGGAAGTTGCTTGCAACAACTGCAATGAAAGATCACACTTGCTGTAGGCAGGCAGCTATTCATGAGTAGAGTTGCTTTATGTAATAAAACATAGATTCTCTCTCTCTCTCTCTCTCTCTCTCTCCACATTTTATTTTATTTTTTCCATATCAATGGTACCACTTTGATGAACATTTTCTCATTCATCTTTTATCCGTTTTGAGCAAGTAAATACACTACGGTTATCTACTCGCGAAGGAGAATCAATTCAACACATGATTCAATACTTTCGATAACCGGGACCCACCTAAAAAACTAGGTCAAAGTCAGCTCAAAACTCAAAATTTTTTCAACAGATACAACCCCATTTTGATTTCTATATTGAAGACTGAACATGAGCTGTTCATTTTTTATTTTGAATTTTTTACTTCTTTTTTTTCCCCTTTCCTTTCCCATAAATAAGTTATAATTCTAAGCTTGTTTGTGCAAAGTGTCAAGTTCCAACGTTTTACACTGCAGAATGGCATATAAATTGTGCTGGCTATAGTAACAAATTTGACAACATGTATCAGCCCCAAGTATTTTAAGATAAAATATGAGAAGCAGGTTGATTAATCAGCATGTGGTATCTGGAGGATGTACAAGAGATCCACCTTAAAAAAAAATTAAAAAAAATCTAAGTATACATTTGAACACCCAAAAATCTAACTACCAGGAAAAAAATAATTAGAATTGCCTAACTGGATTCGAAGAGAATGGGGGCTCCCTGTACATATTTCAAAC
>BRYE01000027.1:4185328-4187828 GCA_030159115.1 Actinidia arguta var. hypoleuca
CGTGAAGGAGTTCGGATCCTCGAAAGTGCATCATGGGTGAAGTGTTCATGAAGTGTACATGAAAGAGTTCAGATCATCTAAAATACATCATGGGTGAAGTGTTTTTAAAATATATAAAATGACGTCGTTTTTACACTTTAAGAACAAAATGACATCATTTTTTTAACCATAAAATTACGTTGTTTAATGTTTAGAATTAAAACGATATCAATTTATTCTTAAAATGTACAAAATGATATCATTTTATATATTTCAATAACACTCATCCATGGGCCACTTTAGAGGATCCGAATCTATCGTGAGGTGAAATATTTTAAAGTATAATAATACAGGATTTGGATTTGTTTGCAGTTTGATATTACAGGCCAGTGATCTCCGGAAGAATTTAGTTTTAAAATTTGGATAATGAATCACAGAGAATCTCAATTCGATGTGTCAGAAATCCGACCCTTTTGTGCCAGTCTCTCTCTCTCTCTCTCTCTCTCTCTCTCCAGTCCCTAATCTAACTTACAATGATCAACTCTACTACTCCTAGTATGGTCTAATTCAATGCATCTTCTGCTAGCTTTGGGAGGATTGTTTTGGATAATAATTTTCACTCTATGTTTACTACTGTCAAATTTGAGTTCTTTTTCTATATCTTTTAATTACTTTGATTTTTAAATTTTTTTAGTGAATTTTTTTAATAGATTGATCATTTTTTTTAAGGTTATGGCGAGATGAATTTTAAAATGTAAATTTTTTATATAAATTAAAAAAATTACTAAAATTAAAAAATATTTCTAGTCGATGAATTAGCTAAGTTTTTGATTTTTAGTATTTTTTAAATTCAAATTTATATTTATATTTTTATATCTTTATCGTCAAAAGAACTGAAAAAAATATAAAATTTTGATCAAATGATTAAAAAAATTCATCAAATAATAAAAAAACACAAAAATTTAGCTTAAATTGTGCCTAAATACATTTTATAATTTCGTTTTTGTTGTTTAGTTTTGTAATAATTAATGTTTAAACTATCTTTTCACGAAGAAGAAATAATTAAACCATTAATGGCGTCAGTAGGGCAATTCTCGTAACAAGAAAAATATTTAAATAAATATAAAATTTTGATCTATCGATAAAAGCATTTAAAAAAATCACAAAAATCAAAATAATTAAATTTGTTAAAATATATATAAATACTCAAAAGGGTCACAGGATCTGTGCTACACATCACTATTCCGTTCTTGTGAAAAAGTTTATCAGAGTTAACTGTTTGTTTGCCTTTTTCTCTTGGTCTCTTCCTCTCCAGTGTTTCGTGCCTGGTCTACAGTAGATCTTGTTGTCGTTATGGTGTGAAAGCTACTGTTACTATTTCCATTGTCTTAAATGGAAATCATTCAATGGATCAAAACTCAAGCCCTCCTTTACTTTTGCATGCAAATGTCCTGATCGGCTGCTGAGAAAAAGGTCAGGAAACCCAATCAGAAAATTTCAACTATTTTCATATTTTCTTATTTGATTCTCGAAGTTGGGATCTTTCCTCTTTCCCTTCTATGTGAAACTTGGATTTATAAAGGAAAGATAATTGAAAAAGGAAAAATAAATCACTTATGAGAGGCTGTCATCTTTTTTCAGCCAACTTAGCAAAAATTTTAAAAAGTTCAATTTTTTTTTTGGAAATATCTATTCAACTCATTCTCTTTTTCAAACCCAATCAAAAATGAGAAAACAATATTTCATTTCAGTTTCAGTTTCTATCTTTTTTTCCCTAGGAAAATATAAGATCCAAACATGGTATTAAGGTTTCCATTTTTTGGAGCATGCATCAAAGAAATGGAATCTATGTACGGTATGAAAAGCCGAGTTATAAGAGTTTGGTAGTATTATGAACATTGTTTTTATTTTATTTTATTGTGAGATCGTATTTGGACTTTTCGTATGTTAACTATTGCTGTTATAACTTGTCCATGTTGGTAGATGTCATGGAGGTGTTCTATAGGTAAGTAATACAAACGAATACAGCAGAACAAGATCACATTAAACATCCAAATCAGTCTATAGGATTGGGATATTTGGTTCGATTTTTTTGTTTACTTTGGGGTTTGGGATTACAAGTACAATTAGCTTCGCAATCGGCCCAAACGATTTGGTTAACTGCGTGATTACACTTAATAGAATTTCTCTATTAAGTGTTGTTATCTGCGTGTCACAAAATATAATATTTTTATAAATTTTATATTTTAAGAATTTGAGCATTAGTACGTGATTCTATCCATTTGGTTATAATTTGAAATGTCAAATCTGTAAGCATTTGAAAGTTTTGAAGACTTTCGAAACTATATGAACAAAAGTATAATTTCATACAAGTTATTGCTGGCCTGCCCCGGGAGCCAACTAAAGGGTTGATGATTTTCTAGTTTAAAGGGTTTCTAACATAAGTTATAAATATGTGAAGGTGATAACCCTCATTGATGCGAGAGCCACCCATATCAATCATTTATGTTTTTCGTATACT
>BRYE01000027.1:4195328-4222828 GCA_030159115.1 Actinidia arguta var. hypoleuca
CCCCCACCCCCACTCCAAGGTTTGAACTAGTCAAAATGCATAGTGCTTTTGTGTTAGGTACAGAGCTTCAACTGTTTGCGTTTCCAAAAAAGCGTTCCTATTAATTAGGTCACCTTTCACACTGTCCTTGCTTCACGTTGTCTTGTCCTTTTTTCTCTCTCTCTCTGTTCATCTCTCTCTCTCTAAAAGAGAAGAGAGACACGAGTATTTGGGAGCAGTTCTGATGTTGTTATCAAAAGGACAATAGATATATCTATCTTTATGTATCTATCCATCCGAAAAAAAAGGTGAACGTGTCCAAATGTGCTCATGATGGTCAATGAGTACTCCACAATGCCATAATTTGCTGCATTTCATTTTCTCACCCGAGAAAGTTGGGAGTTTGAGCTGTGTTTGGAACTTTGGATTTTGAATTAAGTGAGAAAAAAAAAATTAAACCATCTAATGTGTAAGTGGGAAATAAAAAGAATAGCAATGAGGCTGGTTGGGACGAATTTGACTAAAACCATATGTCCTTCTATTTAAGGAGACTCCATCCTAAACCTAGGATGATAGTCCAAATTTTATCCTCCGCCTTTCTAAATGCATTGTTGTACACCGCAAAAATATAAAACTATATACATGTGATGAAAAAAATATTAAAAGTTTGGTATGAATGAAATTGAGTATTAATAGGTTTCTCCCTTATAAAAGTCCATTAGAAAATTATTTTTGAAGATAAACTATTTCCATCACAGTCTAATTGTGAAAAGCATTTCATAGTTTAATAGGAAAAAAGACTTTAACCTCTCTTTTTCTATTAAAGAGAGCAAGGGCTTTTGATTAGAGTATTGGAGTTTACACAGTTTTTATACTTCTGTTTTTTTTTTTTTTTTTGAGAGAGACATATGTAAGTTCAGTTCTCCAAAGTTTATGTCGGTGGTATTCCGACATAGGCGGTCTAACCATTTTATTCTGAGAGAAAGACACCAGTAAAGTTTATAATACCCTCGATAGGCGACGAATCTTTCTTAAAGAGATTACATTTACAAGACTCGGCTCGTAATTGTGGTTGTATCTCATTCCTATTTTCTATTTTGTAGTTATAAATTCAGTTTTACTTTATATACAATTGTTATCAACGAAAATTATTATTTAAAATTCTATATTTGCCGTAATTTTTTTTAATAAAAAATACGTATAACTAACCATAAAACAAATAAAAATAATTTTTTGGAAGAACACCTTAAAAAGTTAAGTTTAATAATGGCCGAGAACTTAAACCCTTTAGTGACATAAATCAAATAAGGATATTTATGTAATTTTAGTTGTAATCGGGTCGGATTCGGAAGCCTAGCGACCAAACTCAATCCCACCCCAAATCCGAGCGGATTTCATAAATCTGCCCCATAACCCACCGTAAACCCGATAAACACATCCCCATTTCTCACTATTAGGGGTGAATTTAGAGCTGATAATCCGAATACCTTTCCCATCGACATCTCTATCTTTGAAAAAAAACGAAAAGATAGCTTCATCAGGAGAGTAAAAAAAGTTTTGGGAAAAAGAAAATGATAAAATTAAAGAAAGGAAGGGAAGGACAAGGGGAGAAGATCAAGCATGTTGAAAAGTATTCCAATATTTTCATTGGAGTTTAGCCCTATTTCTATTATTAAGATATTTTCCTTTTTTTCCTGATTAAGAAAAATATTCTTAAAAAGTAATTCACATTTTTTATCTCCTTGAAATATGGATAAGAGAAACAACATAAGTGCATAGAAATATGTAATTAGATCGTCAAGCGAAGTGGTGAGAAATTTTATAAAAAAAAAATATCGAGAACAAGAAATGTATTTTATTATTTCATTATTGTTTTTTTGGTGAATGCTATGCTTATTGTACTCAAGTTCCTGGGAAAGGAACTGATGTGGGCTGTAAAAAAATTAGTAGTAAACATAAAGTGTTTTTTTTTTTATCGGCAAAGTAAAATTCTCATTAAAAAAAACAATGAAAATAAAAGTTACAATAGATGTGAAAATTAAAAAAAATACTTTGGCCTAGTTTAATAAATATTCTTCGTAGGCCAACGTTTATTTTAGGTCAATTCTTTATTTTATTTTGACTTGGTTCAAAGTGTGGATCCATTAAATCATATTGTGCCTATAATTAATTCTTCTAATTCAATAGAGGTACGTTTTAGAAAATTTAATAACTCTAATCAAACTCAAAATGTGATACCTAAGGCCTTACGAGTGATTCTTATAGTCTTTATCTCTCTTCTTCTTCATATTTTTCTCCATGCATTCAACATTGTTATTTTTCATATTTTATCCCTTACTCTTTTATAATCGTGGCCCATATAGGCCCTAGCCCATATAAACCCTCCCCGTATCAATGCACAACTTGGTCCATTTCCACTTGCCTAGAAACATTTAGTATTAAAAAATGGGGGCATATGTTAACGATAGTTATTGATTAAGGAGGGTGCTGTAAAATAAATTCAACTTATTCATCTCTTAGAAAAAATCATGAAAGAATTTTAATTAGCATAAATATTTCATATAGGAGTATTTAATTTTCATCTATGGTTCATATGAATCCACATCATGGTGGTAATTAAAATCATAATTCGTGCATACAATCATTGGTTGAACACTGTCAGATGGTATAGTACGTACCTCTTCATGAGCCTTATCTTGTTGAATTAAGGATATAATAGTACAAGCAGAAACACCATGGATATATATAGATGATGATGATGATTTACAGCACAGTGTCTCCTCTTCACTGTCCTCATTCAGCACCCTAGAATTGGACTGTAGAGCTACACGTTAATATAATAGTACAAGCATAAACACCATTGATAAATATATGTGATGATGACGAGGATGATGATGAGGATGATTTATAGCAGTGTCTCTTCTTCACTGTCCTCGTTCAGCGCCATAGCATTGGACTTTAGGGCTACACGCTATCTTCCCTAATTCACTTAGATATTTGGTTTGAGTGACGATTATGATGAACCCCTCCAAAAAAATCCTTGAATATATTATAGCATAATTGCTCACTTTTGGGTTGCCTATCTTGGGCTGACAAGTAAATGAGCCATAACAGTACAATTTAAGTTTGATTTAAAAATTTAACAACTTTTAAAAATATATTCAAGCTTAATTTGTTTACTTAGTGAAGCGATTGCAAACGAGCTTTAATTGGATCGAGTTCATGTAATTTTAATTTTTTTAAACACTATAAGCTTATCGAGTCGAGTAGTAGATTATTCAAATTTAATTTGTTAAAAAATATGTTCAAGTTTGATTTGTTATGTAACAAATGAATCACATACAACTTTTAACGAGACGAACACGAGCCAAGCTCGAGCAGTTTTTCATTTATAACCCTTATGCCTATCATAAATTTTTAGTTATTAGTTAATAAAACTAATTTTGCCAATCCCTCAAAAAATATTGCTGATTAGCTTGTGTCCCATTAAGGAAATGCTAGAATATTAGGGAATAAGAAAACTCTATTTTTATAGAAATACCCTCAATGACATGGTAATAACATTTTTGTAATTAAAAAAATTGCAATTTTTTTTTAAGCAAAAAATCTATATTTTGTAACATCATTCCGTACTAAATATTATTTCATATCGTCACACTAGGGCATATATATATATATTAGGTACCAACCACATGGTAGTGTCGAACCGGATATATGTATTTATAGACCGGCAATCGTCCTTAGATTCATTCATGCTAGAAACCAACTTCTAGTCCTTTTTTTGAAGTTTTTTCCATTTGTAATGTTTGTGATTCCAAGCTGATGTTGAGGCTTGTGAATAATGTTTGAAACTGACCATCAAAATGTCTCCTCTCAGGACCTGTTTGGTTGTGGCAATTTTTTAATTAGGCCTCCAAAAAAATAGTTGTGGAAGCTTAATTTCAGTATATCAACATTTCATCAACTATATATATGATTGTGTATAGAATTCAAAATTGTCCTCCATGTTTGTGTTATACAATGATTTATTTTACCATACTCAATGATGAGGGGTGAATTTTCCGCTTGTTCACCCGACATGAGTCGCCTTGCCTTCCTGAAGCTCACATCACCATCATCTTTCGTAATTCACGTCACTCACCCAAACTCCATGATCGCCAGGTGTTCATGTCTCACCTATAACGGTGACCTCGCCTGTTCTCATTTCATCTCACCATCCAATGAGAAGATAAGATGATATTGGGACTCCACCTCTATGAGACTCTTTCTCCACTACGTCACATATAGTTTTGGGTTATTCTCCAAATAATATCTTCCTATTTTATCTTCAATATTTTCGGGATCTTCTTTCATACTTAGTCATCCGATGATTTCTCCGTAATCTTCTCGCACGGCTCTCCATTCTCCCACTATAAAAAAGTCGCTCCCTTATCATAAAAAAGTATGACTTAACTCTTGCTTACTCACTCTGAGAGTTCTGATACTTTGGTTTGTCTAACTTATTTGCCTTAGTCTGATCTCCATGCCGAAGGGATTTTGAGCGGCCTCGTCCCGACCGATCACATTTGTTTTTTTGCGAAGGTTGCCCAAGTCATTGCCAAGGTCAATTACCGAGGTCACGAGCAATTCTAACTATTGGTTGCTTGCCTCCAGATTTTTACCACAACAGTTTGACGCTATCTATGGGAACGACAATTCTTTATACCTTATGCACTTGCGCAACCATTTATTATCAAGACTAAATACCAGTAGCCCTCTAGATAATATGATTCATCATATAGCAAACACCAGCCAAACTCCAGATCTTGAGGGCTTTCATCGATGCATGGGATTGCTGAACAGATTAGGATCATGAATGAGAACAATGCCCGCCTGAAATAGCACCTCACCACAAATAACCCGCCACCTCCTGCCGCGCAAGTCCCAGAAGTTAGTCAATCTCGCCGTCCTCATCGATCAGGCAACCGTGAATCTCAGAGTCACCAAAGCATTGGTCGAGCATGAAATCGCTGACCCCAATTACCGAGCATATGATCTAGGCAAGAAAGAAGCCTTGTTTTTTCAGAATCTGAATCGTCTAACCGAACTCGCGAAGTAGAAGGCGAGGAGACCAGAAGAAGAGAATGATCATCTTGCTGTAATGACCAGGCCAAGCACTGGGAGAAGTCCACTACTCAAAAGATCAGGGACCTGAATGCTAAGATCGATGCCATAAATATAGGGGCAAATGCCCCAGTTACTGTAGATGCCCTAACACGACAAGCCGAACCCCCGTTTACTAAGAGAAAAATGAGGACCAAAGTTTCATCCAAGTTTAAGCTATCCACCTAGCTCAGGATATCTGAAGGGAAGACGGATCCGATGGACCACCTGGACTCGTACAAGAACCTGATAATGCTCTAGGGATACTCAAATGGGGTGATGTGCAAAGCTTTCTCGGTGACCTTGAAGCACTCGACGAGGACGTGGTTTAGAAAATTAACTCCGAGGACCATCGATTCGTTTGGAGACCTAAGCAGGTTCTTTATCGCCAATTTCATGAACTGCAGGATCAAACAAAAAAAATACCTCTCTCCTCTTCATAGTTCACTAGAAAGAAGAAAAAAGCCTGAAAGACTACATCAAGAGGTCTTACAAAGTTGTGTTGGAAGTAAAATACCCCATTGACAAGGTAGTGATCATGGCGATGATGGAAGGACTTCGCCCAAGACCATTGTTTGATTCTCTCTCCAAAAATATTCCAAAGACTCGGTCGGCGATATAGAGTAAAGCCGACAAATACATCGCCACAAAAGAATTGGCCGAGGCCAAGCGAATGAGGCGAGGAAAAGATTATCACAAAAGGAAGGACCCTAACATCAGGCGAGCTAACTACAGGGACGAGGTGAAAAGCAAGAGGTCGGATCGAGATACTAGAAGGAGAATCAATGATAGGCGCCCTCGTACTCCACCTCGCCGACTTGATCTGGTTTTACCTCCTCTAAATACACCTATATCTTAAGTGATCACAGAGATAAAAAAATGAAGAGTTTGTGAAATAGTTGGGAAAGATCAAGACCAACACCAATAAGAGAAACAAAAACAAGTATTGCGAGTTTCACATAGATCACGACCACAACACTGAGGATTGTTTCCAACTGAAAGAACAGATAGCCGACCTAATCAAGAAAGGATATTTAAGAAAGTATGTTGCTGACCGCCCGCTGCCCGACTCGCCTGGTAGAAGATACGGCGATAACATACCAACATCAAGAGATATCTAAGCGATAACATACCAAGCTCGTCCCAGAAGAGACACAACAAAAGCGCTAATGGGCTAGCTGAAGAAGAAGTTTACAACCTCTCTACACCTACAGCTAGAGCTCACCAAGCCATTACCTTTACTAACGACGACCCGAGAGGCTTACACTTCCTCCATGATGACGCCCTGGGCATCTCTGCTATCATTGCCAATTTCAACTTACAAAGAATCTTGGTTGATAACGAAAGTTCCACGCATATCTTTTTCATCTCGGCGTTCGATAAGATGAAGATTGGGTGAGACAAGCTCCATCCGTTTCACGCCCTTCTGGTCGGATTCAGAGAAAACACAACACGTCCACTTGGATGGATCAAGTTGCTTGTGACCTTGGGGACAGAGCCCCACCAGACTATAGTATGACAAGATTTCATTGTGGTGGATTGCCCTTCACCCTACAACGCAATCCTAGGTCGCTCTGCGTTGGGCGGGATCAAGGCCATCACCTAAACTTATTACCTGATAGTGAAATTTCTCACTTCAACAGGGGTAGGCGAGGTGAGAGACAACTAGAGAGTTGTCAAACAGTGCTTCATCACGGCCATAAAGGCTGAATCTTCTCCAAAATTAAGTGCTCAATAGCAATTACAGATTGACGATGCTGAGATGGAGGCATTGAGAGATGGGAGGAAATTACCCTTACTAACCCCAGAGTGACAGAGAATTCTAAGCCTCTAGAAGAAGTTGCTCCTGTTTTTATACATCCAGATTGCCTAGATAGAAACTGAATTAACTGAAGAGCTATGAACTGCCCTGGTGGAGTTTTTAAAAAAAAACTATGTTTTTGCATGGTCCTAAAGCAATGTGCCAGGAATAGATCCTCAGGTCACCGTTCACAAACTGTTCACCAACCCTGACCATTCTCTAGTTTGCCAGAAGATAAAAAAGTTTTCCCTGAAATGTCTAAAAGTCATAAAAGAAGAAGTAGCTAAGCTCATCAAAGCCAACATTATCAGGGAATCACACTATCCAGATTGGCTTGCCAATATTGTTATCGCCTCCCAAAAGGGGAGAAAGTGAAGAGTATGTGTTAATTTCACCGACCTCAACAAGGCTTGCTCAAAAAACAGTTTTCCTTTGCTCAAAATTAATTTGATCGTTGATGCAACTTCCAAACATAGATTTCTTAGCTTCGTAGACACCTTTTCAGGTTATCATCAAATCAAGATGCATTCGTCCGATGTGGAAAAGACTTCTTTTATCACAAAGAGGGAATTATACAACTACAAAGTCATACCCTTTGGACTAAAGAATGCAGGGGTGACATACAATAAAATGTTCAAAGAAATAATTGAGAAGACTATGGAGGTCTACATAGACGACATGCTAGTCAAAAGTCTCAAAGTTGCTGATCACATCGCCCACCTGGAGGAAATATTTGACGTCCTGCGAAGGCATTGCATGATACTGAATCTCTCCAAATGCATCTTTGGCATATTCTCAGGTAAATTCATTGGCTTCCTTGTGACTAAGCGTGAAATAGAGGCGAACTCGAACCAGATTCAGGATTTACTTGCTATGAGCTCACTTATTCTCACTGGGCCAATAGCCGCTCTTAACAGATTTGTTTCCAAGTCAGAAGACAAGTACCTATCATTCTTCAAGATTCTAAGGAAGAACAAAATTTAGTGGACGAAAGAATCCTAGATAGCATTCAAACAGCTTAAGGAATATCTTGGGTCACCACCTTTACTTACAATTTTCAGCATGGGCGAAGAGCTTATTTTATACCTCTCAGTCTCGCCAATAACAGTAAGTGTAGTACTTATCTAAGAGGAAGATAAGATTCATAAATCAGTGTACTATATCAGTAAGGTCCTCATAGAAGCTAAAACTCAATACCTAAAAATTGAAAAGCTCACCTATACACTCTTGATCGCCGCCAAAAAATTTCGTCATTATTTTCAAGCTCATCCCATCAATATACTAACAGATCAGCCATTGAAGCAATTTTCCAACGACCTGACACATCGGGATGACTTCTCAAATGATCTATTAAATTGAATGAGTTTCACATTAGTTCTTGACCAAGGATGGCGATCAAAGTCCAAGTATTGGCCAATTTCATAGTTAAATTTATTCATGATGTCGCTCCGAAGCCTAATATAACTCTTCCCGAGGTGGAAACCCCGCCAGGTGGAAGCTCTTCATGGATGGATCGTCCAACCAACACGGTTGTGGTGCAGGGACTTGTTCTCCAAACTCCTTCTAGTGAGCAGATAGAGTATGCCATACGAATTGGATTCAAAGCCACCAACAACGAAATCGAATATGAGGCGTTCCTCACCGGACTAAGGGTTGCATCAGAATTTAGAGTAGACTCCTTGGACTCCTTCAATGACTCACAGCTTGTGGTGAATCAAGTGCAAGGAGATTATCTCACCAAGGATCCCCAAATGATGGCTTATCTAGAAGAGGTAAAAGCTATGTCAACAAGGATCAGAGACTTCAAGATTAGCCAAATTCCTAGGGAAGAAAACAAGAAGGTCAAATCCCTAGCTAACCTCGCCTCCACTTTTGAATTCATCTCCAACAAGAGCATTCGCCTAGAGTTCTTGCCAAGTCCTAGTACTGACATCACTGAAACCATCTATCAATCTAAAGCAGGTCTGACATAGATGGACAATATTATTGCATACTTCCGAGATGGAACGCTGCTAATAGACAAGCTCAAAGCATGTTGGATATAGTACCGAGCAACTAGATTTTGCCTTATCCAAGGAATCTTATACAAATGATCCTTTGACTTGAGGAAGCAGATTGCTTAGAGAAATCCATGAAGGTATATGCGAAAATCACTCTGAGGCGAGATCACTGGTTAGAAAAGTTGTTCGTCAAGGATATTTTCGGCCTCAAATGGAGTGGGATGCGATAATGTACACCAGAAAGTGTCAGATATTTGCTCTAATAAGTCATCTCCCTCATACTAAGATGGTGCCAATGACCAGCCCGTGGCCGTTTGTCCAATGGAGAATTGACATACTTGGACTTCTGTCTCAAGCTCCATTGCAAAGAAAGTTCTTGATTGTTACCATAGATTATTTCACAAAGTAGATAGAAGCTGAGTCTCTCGCCAAAATCACTGAGAGGAACGCTAGAAATTTTGTGTAGAAGAACATCATCTATCGATTTGGAATTTCCAAGATTATCATCTCGAACAATGCTAAGCAATTCGACAGCAATAGTTTTAAGTTGTTTTGCTCGGACCTCGCCATCTCCAATCATTTCTTATCGCCAGGTCATCCTCAAGCGAATGATCAAGTAGAAGTCACCAACAGAACAATCTTAGAGAATCTAAAGGCGATGCTAAAAAAATCAATGAGTGAATGAGCTGAAGACCCACTCAGCATACTATGGGCCTACCACACGACAAGTAGAATCCCTACGAGAGAGACATCATATTCAATGGTCTATGAGATGGAATCAGTTATACCGGTGGAGATAGGAATGCTGAGCTTCAAGACCTCAAATTTCAACAAGGAGAACAACAAAATAAGGCTGAGGCTTAATCTTGATCTCTTTGACGAAAAGAGAGAGAGAGTTGCGGTACGCCAAGCAGCCTACAAGCACCAGGTCACCAAGTATTACAATCAGAGAGTCAAGCATAGATCTTTCCTGCCTGACGACTTAGTCTTGAGAAGAGTAACACTGGTTGCAAAAGAGCCCAACGTTGGGAAGCTCAATCTTACTTGGGAAGGCCCCTACAAGGTTGTCAAAGTGTCCAGGCCAAGAACTTATTGGCTAGAAGATTTGAATGGCAAGGCCTTACCTCATCAATGGAATGTTGAGCACCTAAAGAAATATTACTAGTAGTCTTGACTGGTCATCATAAGAAGAAGATCGCCAACTACATAGTATCGCCAATCTCCATATGATTATGATCGCCCAGATAACAAGATGTCGCTATAGTATTGTTTTTGCCCGTGTTTATTATATTCGCCAATCTCCATGTACTAATTATTATTTTAATAAAATCACGCTTCTCTAGTTTGATTTTATCACCAGTATTCGCTAGTAGATTATGTCGCCAATTTCAAAAAGTTTTGTTCGCCAATATCAAAATCGTCCATTCAATAAAAAATTAATAAATTCTCCGCTTGTTCACCCGACATGAGTCACCTTGCCTTCCTGAAGCTCACATCGCCATCATCTTTTGTGATCCACGTCACTCACCCAAACTCCATGGTCGCCAGGTGTGCATGCCTCGCCTATAATGGGGATCTCTCCTATTCTCACTTCATCTCACCATTCAAAGAAGAGATAAAATGACATTGGGACTCTACCTCTATGAGACTTCTTCTCCACTACGTTGCCTATAGATGCGGATTATTCTCCAAATGGCATCTCCCTATTTTATCTTTGATATTTTTGAGATTTCCTTCCATACTTAGCCATCCGTGGATTTCGCCTAATCTCCTCGCATGACTCTCCATTCTCCCATTATAAAAAGGTCGTTCCCCTATCATAAAAAAGGTATGACTTAACTCTTGCTTACTCACTCTGAGAGCTTTGGTACTTTGCTTTGTCTAGCTTATTCGCTTTAGTCTGATTTCCATGCTAGATGGATTTTGAGCAGCCTCGTCCCGATCGAACACGTTTGTTCGTTTGCACAGGTCGCCTAAGTCACTGCCGAGGTCAAGTACCGAAGTCACGAGCAATTCTGTCTGTTGGCTCGCCCCCAAATTTCTACCACAACACTCAAAATTAATTTACCATTTCTTAGACTCCGTTTGGTACCAGCTTTTCAGTTGTTGTTTTTTTAATTTTATAAGTAAAAAAAATAGATTTTTTGCTTTTCTATTTTTATTTTTTTATTTATTTTAAGCTAAAGTAAAGTCAGAAAAGCACAAGAATTTGTTTTCTCATAGGTTTAAGCAAATCCTTTTTGCGATTATTTTTAATTACCTGGACCTATTTGATACCACGATTACGGTTTACGGTTTTTCCACGTTGGACTTATCCCAAAGTTGGTTGTACTCACGTTTGATGTCTTTCTCATTTTCTTGTTCTATTAGATGGTGATGGCAACATTGATGAGAGAAATTCATTTCATAGTTTTAAAAGTTCAATGGTAATAACTCTCCACGTATAAGATACCATGAAGATTGGAAAAATGAGATTAGGGTGTCAATTGGGGCTGATCAACTGATTGATTCAATCGACTGAGGCTTAGTCGATTAAAGATTGTAGGGTTGTGGGTGGATGTCGACAAGTTTGTTGATTGTTTTTTGATGGTGATTCCGGATTTCGGGTTCGGGTTCGGGTTCGGATGGTTGTTGATGATGATTCATGGTATCAAAGCACAGGGCTTTCCAGGCTGCCCTAGCTAAGCCCCCAATCTTCAACTGTATAAATAGTCATTATAATACTTTGTATTTTTACGGGGTATCTTATAGAGGCAATTGGAGGTGTATTTTGAAAAAAAGAAAATAAAATAAATTCCTAAAAATTAAAAATGAAAATTAGGAAATTGAGAGATGTTGGAGATGCTCTTAGAGATGAAGGTAAGTGTGAAAATAAATTTTGGGTATTTTTTTAAAGAATAATCCAATATGAATGGTAAGATTTGTTGTAAAGTATAAGAATTCAATTGGGTCCGGCGAATGGCAACTGAAGCCCGCTATAGCCCATCCATAATTTATAGGGTTTTGGATCATGTTTAGATTCATTAGGCCTGGTCCGGTTATAATTGTGGGTCGGGCTTGGAAAGAATGCTTGAAGCCCAGCCAATGTGCAAATTTTGTATTACCTCTCCCTTTCACATATGATAATTTACGAGACAAGACAACGAATGTGAGTCACTTAGCGCTCGTACAATAATAGTCATGACAAGCGAATTTTGTATAATATATAGTATAGATTTTTATTTTTTTTTATAACAATAAACTACGTATTTTTATGCCCAATTTGGGTTATTTTTTTGTCATTATACATTTTCATGTTTTTGGTGAATTGTTTTTTACTTTTTTGGTTCATTTTGATTAAAAAAAGACACTAAACCAAAATTAATTTATTATTTGTATCAATTTTGTCATTAGTATCTTTTTATTACAAATTTTATTTATTTTTATTTTTTCTGATTATTCTGATCAAAACGAATCGAAAAAATAAAATAAAAAATTAATAAAAACAAAAATAATTCCACTAAAACAGTAATAATGAATTAAACAGAACAGATTTAAATTTTAATAAATAATTTCCGAGCTATATAGGTGGCATGGACTCTTCATCTGCATTTTGTGATTCTCGTTGATGTACTTCGGCCTTTAATGTTAGGCTCGATATCAGCTGGGTTGGGCCACTTCGAGTTTGGTTATTATACAATGTAGGCCAGCCAGCCCATCAATGACCCACTATCTACCCGACTCTGATGGGACGGTTTTGGAAAATTTTTAATAGAGTATGAAAGTTTTGGAATAAAAAAATAGCTCGATAGGATCTGGGTAAGAGTTATATAATTTTAGAGTAGTGGTAGGTGCACACTCACTTTTGGGTGTGTACAAGACACACTCATTTTTGTCTTCTCACAAAATAAGTGGGACTCACCCTAATTAAGATTTTCACATTTTTTTAAAAACTCTAATTAGAGCGGGTTCCACTTATTTGTGAGAGGGCAAAATGTGTGTATCTTGTACACACCTACTTTTGGATGTGTACCAATCATTATTCATAATTTTAATCTTACCGTTTTATAAATGTATTAAGACAATTAGAGTCTCTATTTTTATACTCAATTAGACTTTAATTTGTAAAATTTTAGTTTTTTTTAAATAGATTAGCCAATTATTCAGCATATAGTATTTCAAATTACGTAACATACTAATTAAGATTCCTGACTTGATGGGTTCTCAACCCTACTCAAATTTTGATAAGAAGGACAAGGGCGTCAATGGAGTAGGGTACGGTATGGGATTGGTAAAATAAACCTGATAAAAATTGAGTTGAATAGGACAGATGGATAACTTAAGTGAATCAAGTATAGGATAGGAAGACCTTTAACTTATACCTGACCCATTGCGATCAGTAACGTGAGTGATTGCCAACCATAATCTCTATCACTAGGTTGTATAT
The DNA here is from genome assembly GCA_030159115.1 of Actinidia arguta var. hypoleuca. Taxonomy (NCBI): domain Eukaryota; kingdom Viridiplantae; phylum Streptophyta; class Magnoliopsida; order Ericales; family Actinidiaceae; genus Actinidia; species Actinidia arguta. The sequence continues at coordinate 4,208,677 of BRYE01000027.1, forward strand.
ATAAGGTCATAAAAGTGTGTAAAGCCATTTGTACTTGCATAAAGTATATTAAATGGAATCAGGAAATTTTGCAAGAAGAAATTGCTAATGTGTAATGGACAATTATTGGTGCGGAGATGTAGATACAATTAATAGGACTATCATGAAAGTAAACAGTGCACACAAAGTAAAACGAGTGGGGCAATAGGGTCTTGGGACTTCACTTATTCCACCACAATAGTTGATTCAAGCTCAACCCATCAAAATTGACCAACCAAATGTACTGTGTGCGCATAAAAGTTTTGGGACCTTTACCCCATACCTAGCTAGGTTGCATAGCATAACATGTGATTACGGGACGATAACAAGTCAGGTATGGGACATAAATTTTTTTATATTAAACTCAACTTGCTTAAATAAATAGTGTCTGATGCTTAAATTTTATCGGGCATTTTCTTATCCACCCAAAATCTTATTGAATTTGTCTAACCCAATCCCCTACTAGTCCAACCATGTGAATTCTACCCCAAACTCTTCTTATCAAGGTTCGGTAATTTTAATTATCCCAATGGGATCTGAATTTGCAAACCTCATTATTGTTAGTAATGATAGTAATAAGCTCTCAGTTTCTTTAATTACACTATCTGTTTTATCTTTATTACGTGAAATTATTTTATTACCTTTGTATTTATCCAACCCTGCCCAATTTAAGCTCTCTCCCACCCAAATCCCATTTGAAACCCTTCTACCCCTGGATTTTGGGTAAGAGACATGGCTGGGATTTTCGAGTTTGTGCCGGCCCAACCCAATGTACTTGGGCGGGTGAGCCGGGCCAATTTGAACCCGACTCATTTAAATCCGGGTAGGCCGAAATTACCACCCTGTACTACTTGCGATTTTCTCATTTCTTTCATTTCTAGTTTGAAGTCTAGGGTCGAAAAGTCTTGCAATGCTTCCCTGTCCATAGACTAATAGAATAGAGGAGGAGTATTAAAGTGTGGATAGTCGCGTGGGTAGATGGTGGGGACGCAATTGATGTGATTGGAAAAGAATCAGATACACACGTGTCGTTGTCGGTGCATGTGAGACTAATACATTGTGGGGCCGCTCACACGTGAATAAGGCTGCCAATCCTTAGAAATCAAACTTCGTTACCGGGTCTAAACAACACGTGGCGGACAATTACTAGCTCATACAGAACTTAGGTATAGGTTGCTGTGAAGCTATTAAATATTTCTCTTCTAGCCCTTCAATTTTTTTATTATTTCACTTCAGCCCCTCACATTCTAATTGTAGAAATTTTGACCTCCAGCTTTATATCCATTTTCAGCCTAAAATTTAACCTCCAGCTTAAAAAAGGGGTACATTGGAATTGGGTTTAAAGTTGGAGGGTTACATTGCTGCAAATGAAAAATAAAGTGCATAAGTGAAATCAAAAGCAAAGTTGGAGGGATAAATATGCTATTTGCCCTTGAACTAATCTAAATTCATGTTTTTGTTTTCTTGGACTAAATCACTCAACAAATTCGAAAACTGTTTTTGTTTTCTTGCACTAAATCACTCAACAAATTCGAAAACAAAACACGACATTATCACCCTAATTAACTATTCTGGCATGAAATTTGGGGTACGAATAACCGTTAATCATGAACTTGTTCTAAGATATGATTCATCCAGGTTTTAAAGACACATATTTTACAGTGCTACTTAATCGTGCATTCAATCCATATAACAGTTAGTCAATGACTTTTAGATCGACAGTAGCACAAACCTACACTTTTGACACTAAATACAATTCTTCCAGCCTTTGAAGGTGCACATTCCTAATACGGATTCGCCTCTAATTTTTATACTAGATTTTTAAATAATTAACCTCTGAATAAATTCGAACTTAAGACGTAAGAATGAAACTCATGTTTCCACTAAATCAACCTCAGGCTTTGTATTTGAATCCCAAATTTAGTAAGTGAAAATCATCTTTTCATTTTCATTTCTTTATTCCCATAAAACTCTTGGTCTAAACACGCCTCAATTATTATCATTTTCCATTTCCCTCTCCCGTATAATTAATTTCTTCCACATTTTTGTCTGTTTCTCGGACGGCAGCAAACAGTAGAAAATACTGTTGGATTCTGACAATCCCTGATCACCCCAAGACTTTGCACGTGCACATGGGCTTCGATTTTGAATTCCACAGTTTCATGGACAACCACTAATAGAACTTTTGTCACCTGTGCCCCGAAAATTTCGCGCACTTTTTTCCTAATTTAATAAATACTAGAAATTGTCTAAAAAAAATTACTTCTTAAACGTACTCATTAGAGTTTTATAATTTAAAAAATAGATAAGATATAAACGTCAGATAATAGATATATTGTCATAAAATAAAGAAAAAATTAAAAAGTATAATAATTTTGAAAAAGTGTTGCTAGTTTGGATAAATAATAATAAAAATTATTAAATATAAAAAAATTAATAAATGAGAAAGAAAAATGTGTTTTCTTTTTTTTGTGTGTGTGGATTCAACTAAAAAAATAATTTAATGAGTAAAAAATATGCCCAACTTTATATGTTTTTTGTCCATTGGATTAAAAATTATGTGGGTTGGGACTTTTGAGAAGAAAGAAATGATAATTTTAGGAGGAAAAAAATAAACTCAGCTGAAATCTCAGCCTTTGAATTCCTTCAAATGAATTTTAACCGTAGATAAAGGGAGATAGATTTGAAATTCAAAATGAATTGTGATTTGTATTATAGATGGTCTAGCTAAATTTAAAAAATAATAATAATAATTTCTTACCTCAGATATATATACTACTGTTAATGATCAAATGGGTCTCACTCAGTGTACTTATTAATGCGAGCCTGGCTACCATGCATCTATGAAAAAACAAAATAATAAAATTTAGTATATAGTTGTGATACATATAAGTACCCTTTTTCAAATGGTTGAGAATAAATGGCCACTTATATATAGGTTTTTTGAAAGGTGCAAATGTTGTTCTTGCCGCTTAGATTTGTTGGGATTTTGGCTATTGATGACGGTGGAAATTTCAATGAAAGTAGTCGAAATTTCAAGTATGACTCTTGGTGGGTGGGTTGTGCACCACTCATGCATCATGGTAGCTAGTATCACAGTGTCTCTTTGAGTTTCTATTCTTCTTGTGATGTCTATACAAGGGAGTGTAAATGAGTCTGATATAAGAGAAAGAATAGAGATTAGATCAAGAGGTAGAGATGTATAGAGTTGGAAAAAGTATTGGAGGCATCAGGGAACGGGTAGAACTGGTATTATTTCAGAGTTCACGTGTGGGTGTCAAATTTTGAGTGTTTTTAGTCTCATGATTATACATTTTACAAAATGTAGTAATTATCTCTCTCTCTCTCTCATAAATATAGACCAATGTTTGCCAAACCATGTAAAAACTTTGTGTGATTCTCTCCTTTTTATGTGTGCATAGTTATGCTTCTGTTGTATCCAACAAAATTGAGAGGTAAATTGATACTGAGTTATGTAATTCATTTAAATGGAACTGATCACTCTATCACAAGTGTAGGTATTAGAGATTTATATGTCAGGTGAGTGTATAAAATTAAACTGTTTCCAAAGTATTGAAGGTATTCAATCAAACAAATTTGAATTATACTAAGTATGGTTGCATTTTTGTTTTTGTTTTTGTTTTTGTATTTGTATTTGTTTTTGTTTTTGTCATGAGTAAATTAGTGGTTAATAAGTTAAATTATTACAAACAGTCATTCGATGATTTTCTATAACCTCGAACTTTTCCCTTGGAAACCAAGATGTACAACCTCTTAACCTAAGCTTAAGTTCTGAGTGGTTGTTCTACTAGTTTTACAATCTATAATATAAATCACAATTCATTTTGAATTTCTAATCTATTTCTCGCTATTTACGAGTGAAATCTATTTGAGTTAATCTAACAGTTGAAATTTTACTTGATACTATTTGTTTTCTCCCCAAATTATTACTTCCTTCTTTTTAAAGGTGTGAGACCCATATAAATTCTTATCAAATGACAAAAAAATCTTTAAAATTGGGCATATATTTTACCCATTGAATTTGTTTTAGTATGACCCACAAAAAAATAATTAAAACACACATTTATTTCTCCCAAGCTATCAATTTTTTTTTAAAATTATTATAATTTTTTTTTTTTTTTATTTTTTATCAATATATCTCTTTCGTAGATGCATACAATGTATCTTTTATCTGACGTTTATATCTTATCTATTTTTTAGATTATAAAATTCTAATGAATATGCTAAGAAGCGGTCTTTTTTCTTCTTTTTCTTTCTTATGTAGTGCCTGTGAGCCTGGACAATTACTAGTATTTAACAAAACATAAAAACCTGAAAAAATAAAAACAAATAAAAAAAATTATAACAACTCTAGCTCTCTATTAATGAGATGAACTGTGGAAGAAAGAAGAACTACAACCATTGCTGATACAAAAACATGTTGAATCTCTACCATGTAAAGTAATAAAAAGCTAAGGGACGCAAAAGTTAACTTTCCCTAAGAGTACCCAAACATTTCTGGTGGCAATTTACAAAACAGAGAGAGAGAGAGAGAGAGAGAGAGAGAGAGTCAATCATGGGAGCAAAGGAGCATGACTACACATCTTCTCATAATGTAAAGCCTGGCTCTCTGTTGCCTGAAAAACCTTCCCAATCCTCTGCTTGATAGCCTTTTCTTCGAATCTCCCATTTTCATTTTGAGAGAGAGAGAGGAATGTGCTATGCAATTGTGAGAAAGAGAGACAAGTGTGGACTTTGAAGCTGTGTTTCAAGTGGCTAAGGAGCTTGCACAAGGCCTTCTTATAGAGGAAGGAGGAGCTTATGGGTCCCAAACCTAAAAATAAATTAATAAATAGAAACCTGAGCGGATTACACAAAAATATACGTACTAGTACAATACATTTTAAAGGTATTTCTCTGTTTGGTTCAGTTTTGCGAAATAATTCTTAAAATATTTGTTTGGTTTAATAATTTTCAATATTTTTTGTAAGAATTTTCAAAAAAACATACATTTTCGAGAAAATATTAAAAAAATCTTCAAATTCTTAAAAACCACGAATAATAAATTAAAGTGATGATTTTTTTATTATTCTCAAAAATAATTTCCAAAAAATATTATGTAAAATTGATTCTAAAAACCAAGCCTGTAAAGGGCAACTTCGCCTGATAATTAGGCGAGTTGGACCTAATTTTCTAAATTATTTTAAAAACTTGCTATTTTTATAAATAGTTTCTGCGAATGTAATATATATATAAAAAAAACTCTATACATTTCACCTCTCTCTCTTGTTTTTTCAATGATATTAATAAATTTTAAAGAGTATGAAACCGCTAGGATGTTTCCTTACTGTCTTGTTTAACTGCAGTGTGTAATGTGCAGATAAAGAATGATTGGGACAGGGCTCAACCCCCAAAAGATTATGTATATTATCATGAAATTTCCATGTTGATGAGGAAATAAAGGCTATATATGTCAGAATAATTTATCTTAAATCTTATTACATAAAGTACTTCCACTAGAAATAAAAAATAAATAAACATACTCTCGTGGTCTCTTTTTACTAACTACCATTTTGACAGTGTTGGATACACAGCACCGCTCTGTACAATCGTTTTAAAAACAAGTTTGCAAATGCGAATGCAATACGAAATACTATAAAAGATACAGTGAAATATTTTCTAACGCCAATTTATTTTAGGAGAGTGATAAAACACAGTCCGGACGGATTCGTACCTAGTTGTTTAACACATTGCCTTTGGAAACCCATTCATGTTGGTCAAAGAACAATTTTTTCTTTTTAGTTTTTCTACACCTCAACAAAAATAATAACACTTGAATTCTACTGAAAAGTGATTATGTGAACTAGCTAGATTAATCTTAAGAACCCATTTCGCCTAGCTAGATTTGTTATTTTATTTTTACTTTTATCTAAAATATCAAAAGTGAAAGAGATAAAAATTCAACTTTTAATTTTGGGATGGCTAAAATATCACCACGTTTTTTTTCTAAAAATTCAATAATCCTAGTTGGGTTTTTTAAAAAATCTAAGTTAAACAAGCCCTAATAAATCAGGTGAAAAAATCATCCACTCAGCCAAAAAAAATCAAGTCAAACGGGTAAAAAAGTTTTTGATCAAAATATAATTAAAAATTTAGACCAAACGGGACCTAAATATGATTCAAAACTACCATAAATTCAAATGTATGCCATAGTCTTTATACTTTCTTAATGTAGCGCACACACTAATGTACACTTTGGCAATATTCAAGGAACAAGGTGAAGACAATGAAGTCTTCCATTGCGTATAAAATTTATAGTGAGCACCAAACACAAGAAATTGCATTAGGATACGATTCAATGGCATATTCCAGGCAAAGTTGGATTAATGGACTTCCAATTTTCAAAATATTAATTACTTTTATTGTTTAGCACTAATTAATTAATTAATTAATTAAGCACCATGTCTTGTGCTGCTCCCATAATTCTCTCTAGACCCATTTTTTTATTTTGATAAATTTTATTAAAATACAGTCATTTTAAATTTTAAAGTTTTTGTTAAATACAATCATTTTTTTTATATTTTTTAAAATAGTGCTGACCTTTCTTATTTTTAAAATTATTATTAAGATTACCTTTGGAGATAATTTATTGGGAAAAAAAAGTCAAGATTACTCTTATTTTGGAGCTTTCATTTTTTTTTAAAGATTGCATTTATTTTTGTAATAAATTTGGATAATAAAGATTTTTTTTAAGTGCACTTTGATTATGAGTACTTAAAAAGTAAACAATTTAGATCATTTTTTTTAAAACAAATATTACATATTTATAAAAAAATAAAAATTGAGTAGTTTATAAATAATGGTGTTTTAAGAAAAAAAAGAATATTTATTTTTTTAATTGGTGTATTCAGAATTTTTTTAAAAATATATTTAATTTTAAAAATAAAAAATATCAATGCTATTTCAAAAACTATAGATAAATAATTGCAATTGCCAAAACCGTTGAGGAAATCAATTAAATTTATCCAAATTATAAATTGGTCGAGAGAGTTTTTGGGTTCAAATAGAATCACCCATAACTTAGCGGCCGCAGCTTCCCTTCACATTCCATGAGAAAGAGAGATTAATAATCATTTTTGCACAATAGATTTTAGAAATTTTGTTTGTTTGATGATTTTTGAAACTTTTTTTTGAGAATTTTGTGGAAAAAAAAAAGGTATTTTGAGAAAATATGAAAAAGATGGTTTCATATTCTCAAAAATCTTTGTTGCAAGAAAAATGAATAATATATGAAAATAATGAATGTTTCTCTTCTCAAAAATAAAATGCAAAAAATCATTCTACAAAATTGATTCTTAAAACTGAACATAACATATAAGTTTTGCATAATAATTTTTCAGAAATTATTTTTTGAGAATAAAAATATTCATTATTTTCATATATCTTTTTAAGATTTTCTCAAAGATACATTTCTTTTAAAAAAATAAATAAAAATTCCAGAAAACAAGTTTCGAAAACAATCCACCAAACAAGTTTTCTAAAAATTATTCTATAAAACCAAAACTGATTCTGAAAACAAAACCCCACATAGATTCCTTTCTCCTTCTTTATCAAAATTAATTCATATTATCCAAACATAACCTAAACGACAATATAAACCCCAAAGAGGGACAACCTTTCTGAAGGTGTCTGAAGCTGGTCTTGTGGTGCAAAGGGTTGGAGAAGACAAAGTTGTACTGTACAAGAAAGACATGTCAGCACGTGACAGTCTCGTGAGGGACATGCCCCCATATCCATAAGGAATCCTATCATCTTAGCCTTAATCTCTTGTTTAATTAATTCATTAAACTTGATATCTACTTGGTTAGTCGCACCAAATCTTTGCTTTGATTTTGTTTTATAAATCAATTCTTCCATTCAATGAATGAAGTTGCCTTGGCACTTGATAGTGAATGCTTAGGGAGCAATGTTTTGGTTTTTTATGTTTTTTTTAAAATAGGAAACCACTCATATTCTTGAAAACGATTTACGGTCTATTTCGAACAATTCTAAAAGTCAAATTCGAAAAATTAGGCAACTTCAAATTGTGTTTGACGTTGACTTATTTACGTAATGACTTAATGGTGACTGACTAGTAATTTAGAAGATGCAACCGCCTCGTCGTTCTGAATTATATTTAGATTTAAAGTTTTTTTGTTTGAAATACTTTTTAATGCATTGATGATTCATTGTAAAATAGATTCTTTCACTATTCCAGCGAAGCAAAAGACAAAGGATGTATTACGTTAGGGCTTCGAATTGGAATAGGGCCCACCAAAGGCTGACCCAGTTATATTGATTCAAGTTGGACTTAGTAATGGGTCAAGCCCAATAGATAGTCCAGACCCAAAACAACTACTTTCGAGTAACCCACAAAACGGGATAAAATGCGAACCCCACCTTCTTTGGCGTTCCTTTTTTCGAGATTTTTTTAACTGATGTGATTTTTGAGTTTTTTCGTGATTATTTATTAATTAAATTTTTTTATTTATTAAAAATTTATATTTTTTCAATTATTTCTATCTAAAAATGTAAAATGACGACTCGCCATTTTAACAAGCTTGCAAGAGACAAAAATTACAAGACACTGGCTATATAAAAAATATAACTCCTATTAAGGCCCAAAGGTTTTAGATAGATATTGGGCATTATAAAATTTTAAAGAATAATTTTCATTAATCTCAACAAAATACAATAAACACAATAATAGAAATTATAAAAAAAATAAATTGAATGAGATACAAATAAATTTTAAGTCGAGTCCTGCAAACGTAGTCTCCTTAAAAAAAATTCATCGCCTATTAAGGGTATTGTAGAATTTTTCAACGTCTTTCTCTCAAAATAAAATGGTTATCCTTTGGGTTGTTAAGAACTGCTCTTTGAGCTGTTAATTGTTGTCCTTTGGGCTTTTTCCTCACATAAATTTTCCAGCAACACATACATATATGTGCATATATATATGTGTGTGTGCGAGTATGTACGTGTATATACATAAACATACATATAGATAGATAGATAGAGAGATAAAGAGAGAGAGAGAGATTTGGGGGTTCAATTAGTTAGTGTGTTTTTATCAATGAAATAGAATTTTGGTCAATTGTTGCTTTTGAATTTGACTTGGAGATTGACTTGGGGTTGTTGATTTGGAAATTGGTTTATGTTTGATTTAGGGGTTGATTTGGGAGTTGTTGATTTGGGGGTTGATATGGGTTGTTGATTTAGATATTGATTTGGTGGTGTTATTTTGTTAACATGTTTGGTTTTGGTTTTGGAGTGTGTAGATGGAGAGAGAAAGAGAGATGAAAGGTTGTATTAATGGTGGATGAGAGATAGAGGGAGAGGGGGAGGGGGAGGGTCCAAGACGGCTGGGGATCCCCTGACAGGCACCTGTCCCAGTACCTAAAAGATGGCTGGGGATCCTCCTAGTATCCAAAAGACAACGTGTGTATTTATAATTTATTAAAAGAATTATAATTATTAATAAAATAAATAAATTATAATTTTTTTTTTTGATAAATTATAAATGCTATCGCCTTTTAAACACTGAGACATACGTCTGTCCCAGTTCCATTGGACAGGGATCTGCTTCCGTCAAGACCGTGTGTACAAAATGAACGGTGCTACAGTTACACATTTATCTTTATAACATTTGTACAACAATACAAAACGATGTAGTTTTACCTGAATATATGCAAAACGACGTCGTTTCATTTAAGGACAAAATGCGAGGATTAATAGAACGACATTATTTTGTACTTATTTATCAAAACGACGTTGTTTTGAAAATATTGTACAATATTTATTGTAAACGTAGCAATTTTCTGCGCAAAATTAATTAACCTTTTTACCACTTTCTTTCTCCACAAACCCCTCGCATCCTCCACCAATGGCCACCTCCTTGACCTCTGCCGCGCGCGGAGTTCTCTCCGCCACCGTCAAGTTGCATCCCGCCTCCGTCACCACTCCTCAAAAACTTCTCTCCTTGAAGCCCTCGAACCCTTTTTTACCACCACCGCCACGACTGCCACCAGATCGTTCGCTTGTAAGAGCCAGATCAACCCATCAGACGCTCCAAGATCTAGTAAGAAATTAATTTCACTTTCCGAATCTACGGTATAACGGCTCCGTGTGTGACGAGCCGATTTTTGTTTTGTTTCTATTTTTGAATTTAGATAAAGTTCAAGAACTGTGTGTGTATGAGATCAACGAGCGAGATCGAGGAAGCCCCGCTTACCTCCGATTGAGCCAGAAATCTGTCAATTCCCTCGGCGATCTTGTCCCTTTCAGCAACAAAGTTCGTTCTCTCTCTCTTCATTTCCTTCAATTTTCGCAGAAAACTACTTCTCTGTTTGGTAGCTAAGAAAATGTTTTGAATAATTAAACCAAGCGTAGCCAAAAGGCGACACTGGCCGTTGACTTGATTTTTCTCGCGAATCGCGATGGCTTTTCCGGGAGACAAACAGACCCTAACTAACTCTAGTTGGCATTGACGTTACAGATCTACTCCGGAGAACTACAAAAGCGGTTGGGAATAACCGCCGGTCTATGCATTCTGATCCAAAACTTACCGGAGAAGAAAGGCGACCGTTACGAGTCCCAATTCAGCTTCTACTTCGGCGACTACGGCCACATCGCCGTCCAAGGGACTTACCTCACCTGCGAGGACACGTACCTCGCCGTGACTGGCGGATCCGGAATTTTCGAGGGCGTTTACGGCCAGGTGAAGCTGCAGCCGATCGTGTTCCCCGTCAAGCTGTTCTATACTTTCTATTTGAAGGGCATACCGGACCTGCCGGCGGACCTAGTGTGGACTCCGGTTGCGCCGTCGCCCACGGTGGAGCCGTCTCTGGCGGCCAAGGCGTGCGAGTTGGGGCCAGTATTCCCAACTTCACTAATTGAGTAGGGAAGCGATTATGATGGGAAATCTTGATGGTGATCGTGAGCAATAATTTTCACCATTTTTTTACGCGCAGACTTTGTTGTTGTTTTTTTTCTGTATTTTTAGAGCATTTAAGGTTTAGATTTTGTGATAAATTTGGTAAGTTGTAGACTCGGTTTGAACTCAGTGATTTGTAAATTTTATTTGGTTGGATTTATTGAGATAATCAATCAAAAAAATAAAATAAGTTGATTTAAAATAAGATAATCATACCAAAAATATCATACTAATGAACGGTGATTAATATGCATAAAATCTATAATATAAGATACAAATATTATTCAATCTTTTAAAATATCTCTCACTATTTATCGTTGGAATTTATTTTAAGTTAATTTAATACTAAATTAATCTATTTATCTAAATATTTTATTTTTTAAGTATTTTTAATTTAAATATATTAAAAAAATAAATGTTGTTAATATTATTATTATTTTAAAATATTTATTTATTTTTATTGATGTATTAAGAAAAAATTAAAATTCTTAAATTAAAAGATAATTTTATTAGTTTTGCACAAAAATTAATTTTAGGTGAATCTTGATATCAATTTAAAAAATAAAAAAAATTAGTAATATTTATGAAACTATATATGATAGGCGGATGTATTTGTCATAGACCTGAGAGTAGGTCAGTCAGATTAGTGAGATTTACCCCCAAAAAAGGAAGATACAAGACAAGTTGTACTTTGAAGGTCGGTGTATTTCTTCACTCCCACAACCAAACACGCTTTTCCTCCGTCGATGCCTGATTTAACTGTGGATCGAACAACAAGGCGGCGACAGCTGCAATAGCCGTGATGGTCGTTGTGGAGGCTCGCAAGCTCCCCCTCTTCTATCTCCGTCTCCTCTATCCTCTTCGACCCCCACTCTCTCTCTCTCTCTCTACCCCTCATGCACTCCGACGCCTCCCTCTCTCTCTACCCCTCCCTCCGCCTCCGCCTTCGCCTTCGCCTTCGCCCTCCTCCGCCTCCACGGCCCTAACCCCAACTCAACCACTCGTGTCCTTTTCGTAGCCGCCGCCCTTCTCCGCGACGGCGCTGCCGTCCTCCTCCGCTTCTGAATCCTCCTCCGGAGCACCCAATCCTTTGCCAAATCGCGGATGGTTTGCAACCAAACAGCGCTCGAATTCGACGACCACAAGTCGGGGGTGGTTTTTAGGGTTAGACACGGAACCTCGATCAAGCTCGTGGGCTCGATTAACGTCTTCGTGCTGTACTCTGTCTCGAATAGTAAAATTTGGGTGTTTTCCGCTAGAATGGTGGATGACGACGACAATTCAGTGACTATGAAGTTGATGAAATGCGCGGTGCGATTAGCGTTTCGTTCGGGTTCTTGATTTTGGGGGAAGAAAACATGGTTAGGTTTTTTCCTCTGAGGCCCCTTGTGAAGGGTAGAGTGAAGAGAGAGAATAGGAAATTGAATAATGGATTGAGATATGGTAAATTGGGAGGTCAACGATTGAATTTGCCGAACGGAGTGAATCAGAAAATCGAGGGATCAGAAGTTTCATATTGCAATTTGGTAAATTCCAAAGTTCTCGAGATTTATTCTAATGGCTACTTTGAAGAGAAGAGTGAGAAGCACTGTGATTCTGGTAAGTAACTGACTCCTGTGTGCAATTGCTATTATCCTTATAATTTCTTGTATGCATGTGTCATTCATATGTTGAAGAGCACTACACTTATCGTTTATGTGTTGGATAGGTGAGAAATTTGCTATGAAAATTTATAGCGGTTTACTCTTGGTATGAGGCAATTTTACTTTCACCTTTGTTTGAGGTGTCTAGTTGACATATCCTTTAATGAGACATTTTAAATTCTGTTGTTTCGTTAAGCCTGCAAATATAGAGTCGTGTTGTCCTTAAAGCTGTATTTGGATCAAGGATTTGTGGAGTTATTTCTTGAGGGAATAGAAAAGTTAAGGGAAACACACATTATGGGGATTTAGGGAGGGATTCGAGGAGGATCTGCTAACTTTTATCTTTCCTTGTTCTTTTCCTTTTTGTCCACCAATCCTTAATCCAAACCCAGCCTAAATCTGTGAAGGAAAATCCCTGTCAACTTTTCCTTTCCCGCAGCAAACCCTTTAAAATATTTGATCGAAGTACAGCCTAATTGTTTCTTTATGCATTTGGTGAATTATAAGACACACACTGAGATGTGCATATACCACTGTATGCTGTCCACCATTTGAACTCAGTGCCTCACCCTTTGGGGGTGGCACTGGATTCCACTTATTCTAACAGCAAATTGGTATTTCAATCAGTTGGTTAGTCCCAGCATATGAGTGGTTCTTAAGTATATATTTGATTAATTTTAATACTTCTAGTTACCAAATATAAGGTTACATTCCTCAAAGTATGACATAACCTGGTTGAGCATGAGTACTGTATGGTGTTGTGGACTATACTTAAAAAGTATGCGAATGGAAGTGCACAGAACGTAAGAATTATCTCATTTAGGAAAGTGTTTGGGTTTCTAAGCCTATTGTTTTGTAGTTTTTAGTAGCTCTATGTTTGATATTCTACTAAAAAACTCATTTTAGTAATAAATTTAACCAATATTTGGCTCACTTTTAGTCTCTATAAGTGTACACATTGTATATGCTCAAAATTAAATGCATTATGTTTTTTGGAGTGCATAGACTGCTCTTCCAGACAGTTAACTTTGAAGGGTCAATTGGAACAGTCAAAGTAATCCCTGCTCACCCATATATTTTTTTGTTTTGATCTATTCCTTTTAGGAAGTAATATTTAAAGTCTTAGATTTACCTTAGAAAAACATAATTTATGTCGTTGATATGAGAAATTAATGTATTTAAACTGCTTCGTCTGCTCATTTGTTTGATGCACTCGTGTTTAGTGCACCCTGCTCTAGAAAATCCAATATTAGACACAAAACTGTAATTGACATTTATATTGAAAGAAGTGATCCATGATCAATGTGCATTATTCGGAATGTGCCAAGTGCCTCCATGAAAGTTGAAAAGCTGGCTGTTCTTCCTGATATTTCAACAAGTATGCTTTGATTAATTTCTTTCTTTTGAATTTTCACAATACATTTTGTTCGGAATGTGCCAAGTGCCTATATATTGTCGGATTTCCATGAAAATTATGTCTAGCGTTGTGTGGGGTCATTCAACAGTCCATTGCTGA
>BRYE01000027.1:4322828-4327828 GCA_030159115.1 Actinidia arguta var. hypoleuca
CAAAAAGCAAAATTGGCACTAGAAGCAAAATTTATATTAATTTTGCTTACAAATAAATTTTATTTATCTAATCAAATTGACTTGGCAAAGTAAAAAAAAAAATGATCAAAACATAAAATAATAATAATAGCGAAAACAATTCCAAAAAAAAACGTTAGTGGGCGTTAGTGGGACTTTCATGGCAGTTGGCCCTATCCAAGATCAAGACGACCTTAGTAAGATTAATTTGGGCTATTGGGCCATATTCATATTTTGGGCTTTGTTTGGATCAAGCTTCAATTCTTTTTGCTTTCGTATTTCTTTTTGGAAGAATAATAGTAACATCCTATCCATAAGAGTACTAAATTCTAGGTCCTGTAAAATACTCTAAAAAGTCTTTTTTTTTTTAAAAAAAAAAAATTTATACTTGTTTTTATATTATTTTGCCCTTGATCTTGAATTAGCTGAGAAATTTCTATATTTAGAGGATTTTTTTTCCAATTCTGTTTATTTTTTCAAATGAATGGTGGAAGATTGTGAATTATAAAAGTGGACGAAATTCCAAAGATTTTTTTTGATAGCTGAAATTCGATAGATTTGACAAGTCACAATCTTAAATCAACAAATTTTTACCATTCCACTTTTTTTTTTATGGGATTGAGTATTCACATCTTTTTTTATGGGACATGTTCCATATTTGACCACATTATCCTACCATCAAATGACGCATCCAAAAATAAAATTCAACTCCACCTTTCTTATCAACAAATAAATATGCTCTTGTGCCTAGTTTGCCTTTTCAGATATAAAATGAGATACTACAAGGAGTAAGAAGATATATAGCTCCATTACACATTACACCACATAAAAAAGTTAGTCATAGGATCGACTCATGTTCGTTGTAAATGAAAACAACAAAGTCAATTTTGGGTGAGGGGGGTGTCAATTATATTTTATGTTTTTGTATGTCTATATACCATGTTTAGCTACCTAACTAACAAAAAACCTCCAATTTAGGTAGCAAAGAGGTGGGAGAAAATGGGCGTGAGGGGTCGGTGGTGGTTTTTGTCCAACTTTGAGAGGGGAAGGAGCGGCGGTTTTGGGTCGCAGTGGGTTGGTGACTTGGCAGGTATATTGGTGATGGTAGTTTTAAAGTTTAGGTGTAGCCATTCACAGAGTAGAGAGAGAATGAATAGTTGTATTAAATTTGGTGAATAGATAAGGGTAATACTGTAATTTTATTTTTTTTACTTAACACCGTCTAGAGACAATTTTTGACAGGGTGGACAGAAAAATTTACAGGACCTCACGGAGGGAAGTGACTTAGTTATAAACCTTAAGGGAGGCTTGTGTAATTTACCCAAATATTTATTTTCAAGTCGCGAAAAATACGACGTCGTCCAAGGCCACCCCAAATGGTCCCAACCATCCCCCCGAACCCTATAAATTCAAAACCAGAACCAGTCCAGATCTCTCTCTCTCTCTCTCTCTCTCTCTCTCTCTCATTTTGTAGGCAATGGGTATGGAAGACGAGGTTAAGCTACTGATTCTCTACGTATCGCAGACCGGAAACGCATTGGACGCAGCCGAACGATTGGGTCGCGAAGCCGAGCGCAGAGGCTTCCTCTTCACAGTCCTTTCCACCGACGAATTCGACGCCGTAAGTCCAATTCCTTTTTCACCAAACTCCATATTCTTTTAGGGTTTCTTCAATCATTCAGAAAATCTTTCATCAAATCTGAATTTAATGAAAGAAGAACCCAATTTTGTATAGGTTTTTCACCAAATTTGGTGAAAGAAGCTTTTGGTGATTATCTTTGGGATCGTTTTAAGAAATTTTTCATGGATTGTTTACAAGAGTAAGGATTGAAGCATTCACTTCTTTCACAAAAAAATGGTTAAAATTGGTTTTTGAGATAAATTGAGAATTTTTATTGAAATTAGAACCATTGGAGTGGTTCATATCAAATCAAGTTTTTAACCAAATATGTACTCTAATTCAATGAAAAAAGAGAGATTAAGGATTAGCATCTCTAATCTTCCATCAAATCTAAATTTGATGGAAAAGGGCCAAAAGGGAGCTCCAATCATTTCATCAAACTTTTATCAAATGAAGGGAGAAGAAATCCTGAAAAATAAAGGATATATCCAATCTTTCATCATATCCACTTTTTACTTGCAATTGATTTGATGAAATTTTGAAAAGAATAAGGATTGGAGTGAACCAAATCCATTCAAGTTTGTAACCAAAATTTTACTCAAATTTGATGAAGAAAGGAGCAAGGATTGGAGATGGCATAGAACCTCCATTTGGTTTCTGAGAAGCTGTTAGTTTATATATGTTTCATATTGAGACTAGAGGAAAAATATATAAAACATCTTTCGCAATAGAAAAGAATCGATATCAGTTTCTTAATTCTCTTATTTTCTCTCTATAATCTAACATGATTTTGAGATGTTGTCTGGTTGTCGCAAATTATTTGAAGTTGATTGTAAGTGATAAGTTTCTATGATGAATCATGTTTGGGTTTGCCAGGTACTTTATGAACTAATTATGTTATAGTTCAGGGTCATAAATGGTTAAAAGGAAGGGTATATAAAGCATTGGTAACCTAGATCTTATTTTATAGTATTCAATGTGGGACAACTCTTTCCTTCCTTAGCCCCCACTATTCTTCTTTACTTTAGTTCTTATGCACATTGGGTGGGCTTAGCTAACAAATATAACCTTTTACCACCTTGACCCATTATTTTTATTTCTAATTCATTTAAAGGCAATAAGAGAATGATTCTCTTATAAAACAAAAGTATTAACATATTTTATTGATTGTCCTTAGGCATCAGTTTGTGTGTGCGGATGTTACTTTCAATAAGTCCCCTACCATACTTCCTTGTTGTGTCTACTTCTAGGGATCTCGACCTTTATCTACCTACCCGTGTCCCTGGTTCCCAGTCCCCCGGTCAAGCCATTGCAGGTTTATATTCGTCGCAATAAAGTGGCCACTGCCCCGGCTCCTGTTCTATTGGCTTTTGCTCCCTCTAGCGACTGCTTGTCTGGGTCGTCCCCTGTGCCAATTTCACCTGTTGCTCCTGACATTGACTCCCTTCCCATTGCTCTCCGTAAGGGTAAACACACTTGTATTTTTCATCCTATTGCTCAGTTTGTCTCTTGTGATCACATATCTCCTTCCTTATGTGCGTTTATCATGTCTGTTATTAATGCATATGTTCCCAAGTCAGTGCCCGAAGTCTTGTTTGGTCCTTATTAGAGGCAAGCTATGATAGACGAGATGACAACCTTGCATGACAATGGTACTTGGGAGATGGTTCCATTTCTGTCCGGGAAGTCTGTTGTTGTTTGCCGGTGGGTGTTTACAGCGAAATACCTTTCAGATGGGACTGTTGAGTGCTATAAGGTGCGCTTGGTTGCCAAGGGCTACACTCAGACTTATGGTATTGACTATGCTGAGACATTTTCTCGTCTTTTTCTCTCCCTCATTGCTAATCTTGGGTGACCCTTGCACCAATTGGATGTGAAGAATGTGTTTCTTCATGGTGATCTTCAGGAAGAGGTGTATATGGAGCAACCTCTGGGATTTGTTGCTCAGGGGAGAGTGGTTTGGTATGTTGTCTTCATAAGGAATTATATGGTCTTAAGCAATCCCTGCGAGCTTGGTTTGGAAAATTTAGTGATGCAGTTCAACAATTTGGCATGCATAGATGTCAGTCTGACCATTTAGTGTTTAGAGGGAGAGGATCCTTTTGATTGTGTATGTTGGTGATATCATTATCACCGGCGATGACACTTAGGGTATTGAGGACTTGAAGACTTTTCTTTAGGGACAACCCCCTACTAAAGACTTGGGGAAGATTACGGTACTTTTTGGAGATTGAGGTTGCTCAATCTAAGGAGGGAATCAGTTTATCCCAAAGGAATCATGCTCTGGACATTTTAGAGGAAATAAGCTTGATGGGAACCAAGCCTGTAGAGACACTTGCGGATTTGAGTGTGAAGTTGTGTGTGGATCAAGTTGAGTTGTTGCCTGATTCGGACAATTATCGGAGATTGGTGGAGAAATTGAATTACCTCACTATTACGATTCTAGATATTTCCTTTGCTATTAGTGTGATTAGTCAATTTATGTCTACTTCTCACTCGACTCACATGGAGGCAGTCTTGAGGATTGTGAGATATCTCAAGGCACATCATGGTTGTGATTTGTTTTATGGAGTGAAAGACCATTTACGTGTCGAGGCATTCATCGATTTTGACTGGGTTGGGTCTACTTCGGATATGAGGTTTACTACAGGATACTGTACTTTTCTGGGGAAACAATAAACGTTCACGGAACTATGGAAGATATGTGATTATTGAATGAACCGGTTGCTTTATCTCTGTTTTCATTGAAATCATTTTTCCCGCCCTTTTTGTATTTTGAACCTCACAAGCTCCTTTTAGTTTTTCATTCATACCTTTTATTAGAAAACTTGTTTCTTCATTTCTTCTTTGATTGATTTAACAGGTGGCATACTTTCTTTATATCAAATTAAGTTATACTTTCTGTTTTCAAATAATTAGTTACCCTTAATACAAAATATTAGTAGAGTATACACTATCAGGTTCTTTCCAATCCTTCTTGAATTCTGTGGCTATACGTGTGGCGCATGAATATGTTAATGTGACCCCGTGGTCCATCACTTACGGCTCCCTTGACAATTCTAAGGCATGTGAAGACCTCCGTATGTTATTAAAAACCACGTATGTAATCCTCATACTTCTTTTCATTCTCACCATGTTAATATTGTCATACCCAGGGGCGGATCCATGATTTTTTATCAGTAGGGGCAAAACTTATATAGAGCCATGCACAAAATTGATGAGTGGGGACAAATTATATTATTTCTCAATTAAAAAAGATAGATGCATAAAAAAAATAATGGCTTTTTTGAAGTCGGAGGGGGCAGCTGCCCCCCATTGGTCCCTTGCTCAATCTGCCACTGGTCATACCCTTTTTTGTATC
>BRYE01000027.1:4340328-4342828 GCA_030159115.1 Actinidia arguta var. hypoleuca
CCAACCCCATGAGAATATGTCCCTTTCAGGCTCTCAAGCAGGGTTCCTATACCTTATGCGGCTATGCCCATCGCTCCCTCTCCCTCTCCCTCTCCCTCTCCCTCTCCCATCCTTTGACTGATTTCAGTCAACATCTATTATACTTTAATCCCAAAGCAAATGCATGTTGAATATATGTAACACAATTTCGAAGTACTCTATCATTAGCATCTGTCGACTCTCCTTTCCGCCATTGATGACATTTCTAATCTTGCATATGCATCTCCTCTTTATAGGAAAGTGATTGGTTTTTTGAATTGGATCATCTCCAATTCATTATTTGGACTATGGTTTAGGCCCCAGACTTTCTGCTTTCTTACAATTAAGTTCTTAAATTCAAAACTTTTTAGGTGTTATCAATTCCTAAAGTGGTTTAATCGAGCCCCCGTCTGTAGACGGTGAGATTGATCCTCCGAATTAGTCGATTTTAGGCCGAATATAAAAAAAATCACTATTTGGACTATAAGGTCTAGTTCGGCCCATATGGTCCACCTAACAAGGGCGGAACTAGGATCTTAGGATAAATAAATATTTACGTAATTACATACCGAAATAAATTATAGGAAGGGTATCGATAATATTTTTTTTGCTGAATATACATAACTACGTACTAAAAATTAAGAGTTTACACAAAAGTTGATCCGATGATCATTGACACATGATTTTCTCATATTTATTCTTATATAATCGATAACTCTATTTTCAAAATTATATTTTTCATCCAAAGATTGGATCATTTTGAATTTTCTTTTTAGACGATCGACATGCATAGCCTACATAATATGACCCTTGTTGGGTCCCACGAATTCGCAATCTACACTAAGTTCAAATGGCCGACTGAAACAAAGCTTAGTGAATGCTATAAAAATTAATAAATTTTATAAACTTTTTTTTACTCACATTAATACGTTATTCTGTGGATCCCATTTTAAGAACGAAAGTTTTATTATTGTCTGACACATCAATTAGAGAAAAAATTTAGTAATTTGTATAATATTTTTTCTTAGGCCGGATAGTTTATGTTTGCGACTTAGAGATCTACTCTCTTTCAAAATCTAAGATTTAAAATCTCCTAGGTGCTATTAATTCTTGAATTAGATCAGTCTATATAGGACTTTTCCCCAACTTTAATCTCAATTACTCTACTAATGAACGGTAGAATTGATTCTCAAATTCGTCGATCATTGGGTCAGATATCGAGTTATAAAAAAATCTTAAAAAGAATCCCCCTCTTTGTTTTTGCTTTTTTCTATTATGATTATCGATAAAGATTACGTACCGACTCCTTAATCTTAGCCATTAAATTAGTGCACCCTATTTAAGTTGATGGAATATATAACCCCCAAAATCACGTGAATGCCATCCTTTCAACTGACTCTTAACCCCCAGATGCATCATTTTCGTAGCAAAGCATGTACTGACCCGAGTCTAAACGGGAATGCTTTAAATGTCACCTTTCGGCTATCTTCATTCCACCTTTCACACAGAGCTTGTAATTGTGGCCGACTTATTTCAATATCAATTACTTTCCAATTTTTTTATTTTTTTAACCACTTAGGGAGAAAAGAAACATATATAAAAGATAGTAAGAAAAAATGATATTTCTTTGACAAATTTAATTGGGAAGTCCCAAAGAAGTGTAATGGTAAGTTGTACCAGAATAAACGTCTTAGGACGTGTAAGTCATCAGTAATTATACAATATACGTGAGATTAAGGAGTTGCTTGTGCCCACCGAATTAGGTGGAGTCTGGGAAGTTAATTCAACACGCACCGAATTAGGTGGAGTCTGGGAAGTTAATTCAACACGCTCGCAACAAAAAATAAACAACAAAAACAAAAGAAAAAAAAATAGTTGTGGTTATAATTGGTATAGAAATGGTGTGCAATTCGAATTTGTAGAGGTAGGATTGACAGTGAACTTGGTTCACTATGATCTCAGTGCCCATATTGTTTGAAGTCTCTACTTAGTAGGGCAGAGAAAAAATCGTCAAACCGACCCGATTCAATCCAAAAAAATGAATAATTGGTCGGTTTCGAACATTGATCGGTCGGTTTCGATTTGGGATGCGAAGAAATTTCGGTTGACCGGTCCGTGTTCGGTTGAGATTTTTTGCGTTTTGTCAAAACCGAACCGACCGAAAATTTCTCTTGCCGCAAAGCACTGGATGGATAATTACCACCTTAGAAACCTGCTTCTTCCAATTTCCAAAGCCTGATCATCTTGGGGAGAGAGAAACTTCAAAACTTTCCCAATTTCTTCTCTCTAATCGCCCCCCTCTCTCTCAAACCAGTCAAGTGAAAGTGAAACCCTGACGGTAGAAACCCTTCTCTCAAACCGGTCCGTGTTCGGCAGAAACCTAGAACTATTGTTGACATTCAATCTTCCGACCATTGCGAGCCTGAAACCCTAGGCCAAAATTCAGTTCGCAGCAGTTCAAGCCTCCAAGACCAAGGAAAAA
>BRYE01000027.1:4352828-4357828 GCA_030159115.1 Actinidia arguta var. hypoleuca
AGATGTGACGAGTACTATGGTCATCTATCTAGCTCCCCCAAACTGAAAACAAAAAGTAGACTCTGTTTTTGTGAGTAAAATATGGGGCTATTTCAGGACTAATTACATAATCAGAACTGTTCGGATCGCATTCGAGGTATAATTTATGGTCAAAACAAAAAAATAGAAACAATGCATTTCGTGTAATTTATTGACAGTGTATATTAGCACGTGGTAGGACTCTCATTTTTGTATATCCCATCATGTGTGAATATGCACTGTAAAAAGAGTGGACTATGTTTTGTAAGTAAAATATGGGGCTATTTCAGGACTAATTATATAGTCAGAACTGTTCGGATCGCATTCAAGCTATAATTTATGGTCAAAACAAAAAAAAATAAAATAATACATTTTGTGCAATGCATTGACAGTATATATTAGCATGTGGTAGAACTCTCATTTTTGTAGATCCCATCGTGTTTGAATATGCACTGTCAATACACTGCACAAAATACACTGTACGTAACAAAACTCATGCTCAAAATTATATTGATCGTCTATTTTTCAATGTAAATTCGATCATGTGACTATGTATTAGGGTTGCAAACGAATCGAGTCATTCGTGAGCATTCTCGAACTCGGCTTGTTTAGGGCTCAGCTCAACTTGGTTCATTTTGTAAATAAATAAGATCGAGCCTAAGTATCAGGCTCATTTAGTAGACGAGCCAAGTTCGAAATTAATAAAGTTCGGCTCGATAAGACAAGAAATTAAAATTTTTAAAATATATTATTACATAATTTATAAAAGAGTGAAGAGTCTTTAAAATTTCAATATATATAAGGTGTATGATATAATTGATAGTTTGTAAGAAAAAATAAGTATATTTTTTCAATAAATAATATTTATTTGTAATCTTACTTATTTAAGAGTATGATGTATAATTTATTGATCGTTAAATCTCGTGAATAAACTCAAGCTTGACTCAAGTTTAAGCCAGCTCGACTCGTTAAATTTTTCCTGAGCTCGACTCGAGCATGAACTCGTTAAAATCTTAATAAACAAGCCAAAACACACCAAAGCTCGACTTGTTTACCGATAGGGGTGGGCACCAACCCAATAGCTTGTCCAGCCTGCCCAACTTGACCCTCTTTTTAAGGACTTGTGATTGCTATTGTGTCCCATTGGGATTGCCAAATCCATACTTCAAGTGCATTTATATTTTGAGCCGGACTTGGGAATATAATTTCTAGGCCTACTCAGTCCGAATATCTAATATATTATTTATTATATATTATTATTTATATACTATTTGAAAATTAAAAAAACAAAAAGTGGTTATATTTTATTTAGTATCATGTTCATTGATAATATACATATTATTATTTATATTCATCATTTAGAAGTCCAAACAAAATGACTTAATGGGCGAATTTGGAAATTTAAAAAATTTGAAGGCTGGATTTGGAATTCAATATTAGACCCACATCAGGTTGGGCTGGATTTGGCTAGACATAAACTCTGTCAATATGTGGCACAAGTCCAACTCAAGCCTAACCGGGCCTGACGAATGCCCACCCCATCGATTTCCGTTTAACTTATATTTTTTTATAAAAATCTAACTGAAGAACTCTACAAAATAAACAATTGTAATCACATGATTAGTGAGGATGTCTAAGAAAAATGAATGAGATTTGGTGCTCATAATTGGGGTTGGGTTCCATCTACCATTTAGACCGGCTTGGAATTTTGGATTGAAGTCAAACTTCACTACGTGAGAGTTGTAATGATTACATGAGAAACCTACAATTTTAGAATTTGAATAAAAGAAAAAGATTTCAAAATTTAAAATTAATTATTCAGATTTACTTGAGTGTGTAAATACCTCACAATTAAGTGAATCTGAATTATTCATTTTAAGTTTTGAAATATTTTCTGAGTTCAAATTATGAATCCCTAGCAGTGCTCTTATAAGAATTAGAGATAATAATAATAATGCACTAGAGAAGGTCCAATTCCAATCTTAACAAAAAGTGGCGCGAAAGAAGGGCATTGGGCATAATGAGTGTCATTTTCTTTTTCCACCCACAACCACTTAAAAGATATTATCCTATGATAATGATTAGATGTGAACCTTTTCATCCCGTATTTTTTCCCTCTTGCACGAGCTAATTTGGTGGCGGAGAAGTGGTGGGCTATAGCCTATAATAACAATAATCAACACAAATTTCTCTCTCTCTCTCCATAAGTGGGAGGGAGTCAAAATCTATTTTATTACTAGAAGAGAACACCCATTTGTTATTCAATATTTACAATGATTAGTGTAGAACAATATTTTAAAAACACTAAATTATTCTTTTTGTAGTAGACATAATTTTATAGTCCGTTTACACTTTTTTATACTAAAAATATCTCTACAAAATTTTGTTTTTACAAAGAACACGTGCATATACTATAAGCCTTTTAATCACGGAGGTGTAAAAATAGAAAATTATTTTGTACTGATACCGCTTTACAACAACTGTTGTAGATATATTTCAGCGTCGCGTGTGCTTTCCTGATAATGAGATGATAAAATAAACTTTCTCCCTTTAGACCCTTAATTATCATTCCCTAATAAAATAACCAAAAATTGCATGTTACCTATCAATTTTTATGCTCCACCATCACCTTGACCTTGACCTTCACCACCACCACCACCACCACCCTCCACCACCACTTTTAACCCCTACCCAAACCATAATTAATAAAAAAGTATTAAATTATATAACTTAATTTATTACTAATTAATCCACAACTGCTTCTCAATTTAATAATATGCCACCTTCCTAAAGACAAATTTCCCCTACTAAAAGAGTACTAATGCCCTATTTTTAATATTAATTTCTGAACCTTTCATAGTTCCTATTGTCCAGTGATGATATCATTATTAATTAACACATACTTTTAAGTGATATCTCGTGCAGCCATCACATTAGAAATAACAATGGGTCATTA
This sequence comes from Actinidia arguta var. hypoleuca, assembly GCA_030159115.1. Taxonomy (NCBI): domain Eukaryota; kingdom Viridiplantae; phylum Streptophyta; class Magnoliopsida; order Ericales; family Actinidiaceae; genus Actinidia; species Actinidia arguta. Next base: position 4,355,803 of record BRYE01000027.1, read on the forward strand.
TCTTTCAATTTTTTTCTAACACACTGGGTGACTTAAAGGTAATGATTTGGGCCTCATGGAATACATAAAAAAAAGTAGACTAAAAACACCACCCATTGTTGTGATATATACCTTTCTTGGTTTTCAAGTATTAAAACAATTCAATTCTTACGAGGGTAATCATAGCCAAGCATGAAACAATTTCTCTCACTAAAACAGGGTCCCATGTAATAAGTTGTACAATAACTTTTAACAACAATGCTACGTTATCATCTGTTTTGACAATTTTTTATTTATCATTTGATGTGATGTATTTACATCGTTGATACAATAAGTCTAATAAATAATTCAATTAGCATTTTATGTTTTGTCAACAGTTAATGCATGAGATAAGCATAACATTTTTATAACTTTAAATAGTGGCAGAGCCAAGATATTGAGTTGAGATAGGCACCTATAACTTCTTCTTTTTTTGGTATATAATGAATAGATACCACGCGAATTAAACTATCAAAGTCTAATGTTCGATTACGTTATCATCCAATAACAAAAATATTTTAGTTTATAATCAAAAGAAATCAAAAGCCCTAAATTTCATTTGAGAGAGAAAGTGTGACTGAAAGAGGCGGCTAACTTGAGTAGTAGGCTAGGGTGGTGGCTAACCGAATGCTTAGAGTTATTTTGACAAAATTAAAACTATTTTTTTGGCTAACTACAGTGTTAAAACATCAGAAAATGGATTGCTGCATTTGTGCAATGTCATATTAACGTCAATACTTATCGTCTACCGTTAGATTAAAATGTATTGAAGATCCAAATATTAGTAATAACTCAACAATTTTAGCAGTCATTCCTTGATGATTGCATAGTTGCATACAGAAGGCCCCCTTAAAACTAAATTATTTTTAAACAAGAGAAAGCCTAACTACATCATGATCAAGTGTTTAATTTAAGAGTAAGGATAACATTGATGTGATCCATTCTTTTGATAAATTATTTAAGGGTGTTAAACTTAATTGAAGTCTTGGTTGACTGGTGAGGTAGTGAATCCTATCAGTGATCTGCACAATCCACCCCACTAATTTTGTCCTAGATTTTGGGTTGAAAATATGGTAATTGACCATTTTGGATCAAGATGGGCTCTTTCATGATATGATTTTTTTGGGGGGTGGGGTGGGGTGGGGATGTAAGAGAGTTTTTTTTTACCAAAATCATGTACTTTTTACCCTAGTAGACTAGTACCTTTCAAATTCATTTCCTAAACCCAAAGTTGTTTTTTGAACTCCATGAATTGGAACTTGAAAACATACTTTCAACACACGATACCCAAAATTTGTACGGTGAAAAATCGTGCATTTATCTCCCGATTTCATTCAAGTGTTTCTTATTCAAAGTATCAAGGTTGAAACTTCCGACGGAAAAACCAAAGGATCAAGAAGAAAAGTTTAATGAAGTCGTATGTTCAAAACACTACTTTACCTAAAGTCGTGGCATAATCAAAACACAACTTTAAAAATAACTTGAGTTTAGTAAATAAGTTCAAAAGCACTTGCATAAGAGAAATTAGTTTTAAAATCGCCTGGGTTTGGTAAAAAAAAACTCAAATGTAGACATTTTACTTTCCTTCTTTCTGTCTTTTCTTTTCCTTTTTATTTATAAGTTTTTTTATTTTTGCAATCTGCTACTCCTTGTCCCGATTTATGTCTTTTTTTGGCATTTGTGCCCTTTAATATGCTCAACAAATAATATATTTTTGCACAAATAATTTTAAAAAAAAATTACATTAATCCAAAGATCTCAATTAATTCTTGCATACATAGTTTTCAAAATTATCAAAAAAAATATAAATTATAAATTATAAATGATTTTTTGAGATATCTAGAATTAGTAAAAATAAACAAACAAATTAAGACGGAAGAAGGGAGTATTGTTTTGGTGCATGGTGAATATACAGTTCTTGTTTGACAATTTTGTTAATAGTAAGATTTGGCTAATGAAATTGCTTAGTGATGACTAATAACTTGGTACATGAAATTCTAGGTCAATA
>BRYE01000027.1:4427828-4435328 GCA_030159115.1 Actinidia arguta var. hypoleuca
AGGACTAACTATCTTAGGAAAAAATAAAGCTTATTTGTTCTCTATATCTACAACTGTTTTATTAGTAGAGAACGATGAAAATGGAATGTAGAGAGGGAGAAAGGTGTACATGGTAGAAATTTTAGGATTAATAGGTTAAGGGGTTATAGGGGTTAGTTCTTTACGGATAAGATGAAAATCGATTGGGAAGATGAAAGTAGATGAAAAATGTGAGGTATTCCAAGGAACTGGGTGGTGGCGAGTGGTAGATGGTGGCCTTGGGCTATGCGAAGGATATAGGGAATGCGACCACAAAGAGAGAGAGAGAGAGAGAGAGAGGAGCAGTGGAAGGGAAAGGATTGGCTGGTGTTGCTAGGTGTGTGATTAGCGTTAGAAATTTTGGGAAAAAGTGGTTTTTTAGTAAGACAACATACAAAAACCTAATTTATGCTGGGGTGTGCTGAGACCTTTTTGATTTTGTTGAATGTTTTGAAGGGATTCAAAGAATTTGAGATGAAGATATTTTGATGGGATTTGAGTGGGATTTTGATATTCTGTCACTATGTTTTATGTTAATGGGTTTCTGCTTTCTTGGAGCATTTTTTTAAATGTTGGCATTATCTCTTATTGCACAGTTGTACCATCTACTTGAATCGTTTTTATTTTTTTTATTTCAGTTCAAAATCTAATGAAATAGGACACTACGTTAAAGCGGATGATATGGTGACAGGGACACTAGACAAATGACAATGGCTGATATGTGACCAGGAGGAGGTGGTGTCGTTTGGGTTGTTCATGGGAGTTGCGAGAGATCTATTGCAGGCTGCGGTTCCTTTTATTTGAGGTAATGCAAATTTTGTTTTTGATTTTTGTAAATGCCATTGTTTGTTTTAGGAATCATTACTTTTTCGGATAATGGAGAAAGGACAACAGTAATAAGGCGAGTTCTTGGTTATAAATATCACAAGTCATATTTCCCTACCATCTGATTAAGAATGGCATAAGATTTGAGGAATATATAATTTGATTACGAATGATATGTCCTGGACTAATGGGAGCCCAAGCTCAATTTGCTTGCCTAGAAGTTATCTGATGAAACGTGTTAGTTTCTTGAACAAACTTGTTGATGAATGGTTGAAATTGCTCCGTTTTCCCCTTACTTTACTTACCCATATTAAGATGTATTATTGTAATATATTTACTTTCCTAAGTTAGTGTAAATCAAATTTAAGCGAAAGGAGGGAACACATAAAACGTTGTCTAATGTAATATCGGAATTGAATGGTATAGTGCCAGTGGAAGTGATTGGTGCAGATGATCCAATGGGTAAATTAACAATGGGTATTGGCGAGGATTCCTTTTGAGTGAAAAGAGTAGAATTAGAAGTGATGTGGTCGGTAGCTCCGCTATCCAAAGGCTTAGTGAATACAGAATTTGAGGCAAAAAGAGACAAACCTACAGCATTTGCATAAGCATTGCTATTACCAAAAGCATGGTTTGGAGTCATCATAGACACTGCGTGGGCAAGTTGTTGAAGTTGGTCTACAGAAAGCCCATGTAATGATTTGGAGGAGTTGAAGTTGTGGTAGGTATGTGGATAGCCATGTGGAGAGTCTAGCGGGTTAGAGAATTGGACTGGAGTAATGACATCTTGTAGATGGGTCCCATGTGCAGATTGGGAAAAGTCTGCTACATTTGCAGCAGGAAGGAAGTTACGTGACCTGCGTTGTTGCTGTTGTAGTGGACTTTGTTGATTGCCTTGGGTTCCTGTGTTGTTGGGATCCCATGCGCCATTTTTAAACTTGCACCTTTCCTCAGTATGACCTCTCTTGTCACAATATTTGCAGTGAAATTTTAGAGTCCAACAATTTTCAATTGTATGACCTCCTATATTGCAATGCTTACAGTGCTTGTCTTTAGATTTATTTGAGAAGTTGTTTGGTCAGATCTGAATTGCAGTAGCAATGGAAAAATTCCCTGTTGATTCCAACGTCATTTGTCGTTGTGTTTCATCTTGAATGACGAGAAAGTAGGCTTGACGTGCATTAGGCAACGGTGACATCATGAGGATGTTGGTACGAACAACGTTGTAGGTGTCGTTGAGGCCCATGAAAAATTGCATCATCCGATTTTCTTCTCTCTGTTCATTATGTGCTTTCATTTGGTTTCAGGTAGGAAGAGGTCGATATGTCTCTAATTCGTCCCAAAGGCCTTTGAGTTTTGTGAAATAGGTTGAGACTGTCATGGTGCCATGTGAGAGAGAAGCCACGGATTTTTGGACCTAATAGATTGCTGGTGCATTCTTCAGTGAGAATTGATCTTTGAAATCTTGCCACACTTGATGGGTTGTCTTTGCATGAATGACCCCTTTTGGCTAGATCGGATTCCACAGAGTGAGTGAACCCTGATAAAATCATGTTGTTGCATTGATTCCATAGAGCATATTCTGTCAGTTGTTCTGTTTCTGAAGGTGCCTCAATGGCTCCATTGACAAAGCCAATTTTGTTCTTGGCTGTGAGAGCATGGATCATAGATTTACTCAAACGAAAATCAAAATAAAGGAGAATAATTTTTTGTATCATTCCATTAGAATACAACATGATTTATATATGAGGTAAAGGTAATAAAAAATAAATAAAGAAAATGTCTTAGGATATTCCCAGAATATTTTCAACACTCCCCTTCAAGCTGGAGTGAAGATATCATCAAACTTAGCTTGACAATAGAGGATTGAAGCGGAGACGGATAAAAATGCTACCGAACAAACCGGAAGACCAGACAGATCACAAAGAAGTCATGGCAGCAATACAAAATTTGGAGGCACAAAAGGCCCCCAAAAACAAGAACCAGGACATCACTGGTGCAAAATAAAAGGTACCGAGACAAGGCTTAATTAGATCAGTCAAACAAATACCAAAGCAACTGCTGGAGAAAAATCGACAAAAATAGCTGAACGACCATAACAGGCAAAGGCGTCAAATATTGATGGCAAATGTTATGTGAGGTAGCAGGTTGTGTATCGTTTCTATAATTTTCATGTTTCTGTAATTGTTTAACCAGTTGAACAATTTCTTCAACTGGTTGAAGCTTATAATTTCAGATTATTGTAATTGAATGAAATTATTCTTTAAAATTCTATTTGTTGCCGAATCATTTTTACCCAATACCTCCTCATCCTCAATGGTTACTGCAATAAGAGCCCAGGTAGAACCCTAGGTTACAACTCGTATCTTGTGGACCAATATTGTTGTTTACCTTCAGATGTCACATTAAAAAACAAAACGACTCGCGCCCTTTTACTGACTTATTGGTATTAATTTTGTGTTTTTCTTTTAAAAATGCTACACACACCAAAAAAAAATTATCCTAAGAAAAGTGTCTAGTGTATATTTAATGTTGGTGTGCAGCAATTTGGTCCTTCCAATGGCATATCTCTCATCAGGTGCTGTAGCTGTAGAAGACAAATAATCCACTAAGAACAGTACACTCTCAACGTAACAATCTGTATCAGGAGCATATGTTGGTCGGTCATCACAAATTCAATACTGGTATTGACCGTGCCTAGGAAGTTAACATCAAGAGTACCGGACCATGCAGTCGTCGTGCCAAATCAGCGCCGCTGCATGGTCGGAGCAAACGCGGACCCTGCTATGGCAACCTCGATGCAAGTTTGGCAATCCAATGGGCGTAAGCTGCCACGACAAAGGGCAAGGGCCGTCACCGGTTATGGTGTCGGGAGCCGGGGGGGGATTTGGAGGGTGTGGAGCGCTTTGGCAAGGTTCAAGGAGAAGGTTGAGTTTGTGGTGAAGTTAGTGGAATAATCACATGTAAAACGGAAATAATCGTCACCGGTAAGAACTATGTTCAGGAGAGAGGAGGAAAAGGAAAGAAAGGATCGCTTGCCATGACATTGTTTGTGCTACTTTTTTGCAGTGCAGAAGGAAGAAAAAGATCAACAATAAGAGAGAGAGAGAGAGAGAGATCAGAAGGAGTGGAAGACTTTGGATTTGATCACGTCATAGAAAGGTTGATATATAAATTACATATATATGTTCCATGAGGAGTAGAAGACTTTCCATTTGATCACGTCATAGAGAGATTGATAGTTGATACCTAGTACAGATATATATGTTCAATGAGCAATTTTCTATGAAGACTTCTAAATTCATTGTCGAATCAATGGAGATGAGTGGTCTTAACAGTAAGCATACCTGACTCTACCCTCCCCTGCAGACCGTGAAAGACTCTTAACAGCAAGTAAAAAATACAAATCACCTCACAACAATGTATAAAAGAAATGAACAAATAAAAAATGGATCTAGTAACGAGAAGGGTTTCAAGTGTTATATAAAGGTCTTTTAAAGGAAGTCCAAAATCTAGTTCTTGGGTGTAGTGAATTTCCCTTTAGGTTGTATTTGGATTAATTTTTTAGTTAGAGAAAAGGAAAAAGAAAAGGAAAATAAAAAGTTAGACGATCCAATAGTTCGGGACCATTGGATCATTGGCTTTTTCCATCTCCATTTCCATTTGTTTTTTCCTTACAAAACCCTCGATCCAAACACAGCCTTAAGTTATAGAAGACGTGCAGAATCAACCAGAAGATGTAAAGAAGCAATTTGCTGTATAACTTATGTAAGACAGTGTTTGGCAGAACTTCTTCCAATTTAGTTTTGTATTTTTTTTTTTAGCTAGAAAAAAGTTATAGAACATATTTGGTAAAACTTGTGAAAAATGCTTAATAATTTTTTTCTGCTTTGAGCTGATTTTGAGAAATAACCTGAGGGTTGCTTCTATAAAAAGCTTAAGCAGAATCTATAAAAAAAAAATTTAAAGCTTTGCCAAACGCGCATTATATCTTGGCAAATCAATGACATGATAGATTACTTATGCTAACAAATTGTTAATTGACCAGGCATGATCATGGAGGCATCGTCAGCGGTGCTTGGTTTGGAAGGTAAGAAATTGTTATTTCTTCAGGCATGATCGTGGAGGCATCGTCAGTGAGTGCTTGGTTTGGAAGGTAGGGAAAATTCGCTTCTTTTTTTTTTTGAATCATGTAGCTTTTAGTCAATTTTTCTTAATTTTGTAATTTAGAGAAAAATGAAAAAAATAAGAAAGTAAAAGAATCCTATATAAAGCTACTACTAGTTTTAAAAGTTTCACGATTATATAATTGACCGGAGCAATACCATTTCAAATGTCAACAACAGGTAGATTTCCATATATATTTATTCCACTTGTTTCTGGGAACACCTGCTTCTTTTAGCTGTTCTGTTCAATTTTGCAGATATGAATGGTCGCCTTAAAGGCTGTGTTTGGATCAAGTTAGAGAATCTAACGGTTTCGAACGATTGGATCCTCTAACTTTTTTATTTTTTTTTCCAATAAATCCTTGATCCAAATACAAATACAACCCAAGTATGCACAAAGGAGTGGAGCGAGTAGAAGAAGAGAAGCCTGGAGTACAAAGAACATTTTTGTGTAGTTTTGGGCACTGCAAAATGGAATTTCCTATTGAATGGTAATACTGCGATATCCAATATTTACTGGTGAGACCACCTCTTGTGAAAGAATCGTGTTTGAAAGTTGTGCGTTTTTTACATTTTTGTATTCTGGGATTGTTTACATTTTTTGGTTCATTCTCTGATGTAGAGACACAGAAAAAAATGGGTTGTTTGTGAGGAAGGCTTTGAGTTATTTTATAATATTGTTTCAGAGAATAAATCATTGCTTTGCATTTGTTTGAGGTAATTGTATATTTGTTTTAAGTTTTTGTCCCGAGGAATTGTTCACGTACCAAGAGGTTTGCTTTCCAATTTCGCAAGTTTAAATTTTCCTGTCAGCAATTCTTGGATTAGTCCATACGGATTTGTCATGGTTTTAATTGAACTCTTACTAGTGGACGGTGGAATTAGTTCCTAAATTAGTCGATTTTTTGAGTTGTATAGCGAGTTATAAAAAAAATTATTTTAGTTTTCTTCAATGGTTTGCTAGAACACGAGTAGTATTATGCAAAGTCTTAAAGTGGATTTTAAATTACAAATAAGACTTGGTGGGACATTCTCTCATGACTGGCATATGGGATTGCATTTGGCTTGTGTGAGGGATAATTTTGCAAGATTAAAGTATGATACTGGGCCCGTAGCATTCCATTTGCAAGAATTTATAGAAAAAATGTTAAGGAAATATATTAAATTTGAATTCATTTTTTTATCAATTTTTTTTTTACCAATTTTTTAGTTTAAGCATATTCCAAAATGTTTGGTTTGATTTTCAGTTTTTGCAAAAAAAATAAATTGTTTAGTCAATGGTCTTTAGAACCTATTTTTGACAATTTTTTTTAAAAAAAGAATGTATTTTGATTAAAAATTTTGAAAAATGCCTTTAAAATCTCAAAAACTATTTTTGCTTAAAAAAAATTAATGCATGAAAATATGGAATATTTTTGTTCTTAAAATAAAAAATATTATGCAAAATTGATTTAGAAAACCGACCCAAATAGAACCAGCCAGCCAAAGTGAGAGTGTTAAAAGTATTGGGTCGAAAATGCAAAACGTTTCTTTCGTCAATCAGTTTATTTAGACCAGGGTTCTTTGCTGTCCAAGTATTTTGGACTTTGTTTGGGCCCATTTTGATGATTCAAGATATTATAGACTTTATCGATAATTTTAATATTATAAAAAATCACATTGCTTGGATACAGATCAATGATAGATCAATAACAATTTATATCAAGATAAACGAGAATAATTTTGTGTACCATATTCATGTATTAAGTTATAAAACATTATTGAACGGATATTGATTGATATTCGATCAATATAATTTTTTATATTATTGATCTTCACAACGTAATATACAATATAAACAGCTTGGATCATTAAAATAAATTTAAAATGTGACTCAAAATGCTTGAACTGCATCTTGTAGCTCAAACAAATTAACTTCAAACAATTTGTGTCCTTTATTTATGCCTACTCGTAGATTGTTGGGAAAAATTCAGTGGATGATCACCACTTAATATCAAAAAATTAATATGACCTAAAATAATATCTCCGAATGTGGTGAGTTATAAATAATATCAAATACATGGTGATATGACGATTTTATCCCTAGACAACTTAAACAACGTTGTTTTGATAATTTGCATAAATTTTGAACATGTGAAGACTTACCTCCTATATTAAACTTTTCATCTTTCTCATTCTCTTCGTTGGTGTTTTAGAAGGTGTCTTCGGTGACAAACTTTTCATTTTTCTCTCAAGCTCGGAATCACCTCTATAGCCAGCGTTGGCTTCGCCGCAAACACCCTTATACGATCCCGTGCTATTGGTGCAAGTCGAATAAGTATGAGGTTCTAGAACAAAAATGTTGAACTAGTAGAACTTTAAAATTCTCAAGCATATACCACTTGCGCTCAAGACACACATAACTTGTACCTGAAGCATGTTAGACTTACACCAATAGCAGGGAACTATAGAAAGGTGTTCGTGGCAATACCGACGCCAACTGTAGAGATGA
>BRYE01000027.1:4462828-4465328 GCA_030159115.1 Actinidia arguta var. hypoleuca
AAAAAGACAAGTAAGAAAGAGAAACAACATTTTTTGTCCTTTATATATAGAGAGAGAGTGACTATTATAATTTAGAAGTGCAGCAACCGACAATTTAGTAGTTGCGATATATACGTGGTGGGACAGAAATTATGTAACGCTGTAAGTGCAATAAATAAGTAGGGTTAGAGGAGTGCCACTCTTCTCTACTGTACAATTTTGAAATACATTGGCCAAATCTAAATTTATTAGGTTTCATTTTGTGTCAATTTTAATAATTTTATTCGTTTTATATTATAAATTTTATTAAAAATTTTAATATAATAAAAAATTATATTAATCGGATATAAATCAATAGTCAATCAATATCAATTTATATCAAGATAAATATGTATAATCAAGTGTATCAAGATTATTTGTTAAACTATAAAACAGTACTGTTGAACTTAAATTTGTATCCAATCAACATAATTTTTTACAGTATTTATCTTATGACAAAGTCTATATTATGAATGTTTTGAATTATTAAAATGGACCCAAAAAGAGATCAAAAATACTTAAATTGTACTGTGTAGTCCTAACATTTAAACTAAAGTTATCTTTTTGATCAATTGAATTATTTTTGTCTTGAACATGTTTCGTATATTTCTCAATTTATTTTTATTTTTTCGGTCCGGCTCGAAGTTGAAAATTATAAGAAAATGTATATGTAGTTTTCAAAAATGATTAAAAGAGTACTTTATAATATTTTAAATAAAATTTATTTTACTAGCTAGCTTTTTTGAGATGTACAATTATTATTTAAGTCTTTGTACGTAACTTCTGCTAATAAGTTATTTCAATTGATAGTATAATTAATCTATATAATCTTTTTTATGACATTGTTAATATATTAAGTAGGTTTTTAAACTATTTCAACAAAAAATTAATAAATATCTCATAAACAAATTGATGAGGGGTAAAAAATTAGCCTAGCCAAAGATCATCTCTATGAGAACTTATCCTCCAAAAGGATTCCATCTCTATTAGAAGTCTATTATCATAAGACTCCTTCTCCATCATTCCTCTACTTGATCAGAGTCCACCTCCATGAGAATTTCACTTCTACGAGGGAACTATCTTCATTAGATTCCAACCTCTCACGACTCCTATAATGGAGGATTGCTCTCCAAATGGCAACCTCCGACATTATCTCTAAAATTATTGGGATATCTTCTCCCATACTTATCCTTCTGAGGATTTTGCCTTTATCCACCGCATATACATTTACTATTGTGCTCGCCCATAGTTGCCTATAATTATCTCCTGATCGCCTTGATCTGATACACACGCCGGAGGGGGTTGAGCGGCCTCACTCCGGTCGATTACTTTTGCTCGTTGCTGTGCAGGTCACCCCAATTTAGCTGAGGTCCAGCGCTAAGGCCGATGAGCAATTCTGACTGTTGGTTGCTCTTCCAAATTTTTACCACAACACAAATAATTCAAAGTGAATAAATTAACCATGTCTCATCAATAGAGACTATAGTTGAGCAACTTCATGCGGATAGAGAGACGATTACATTAAAAAAAATGGATAAAAAAGTATTTTTTTCAAAATTTAGATAGATCGATAGATAGATAGGAGAGAGGGAGAGAGAGAGAATTTTAATTGAATTTAGCCTTAACTTAATTTATGGAAAGAGATGTGGGTAATGGGTATCATTCTTTCATATTGAAAATGATATTTACACCATTTGTACAAAAATTAGGGTATTGTGTTTATTGACCTTATGCTTAAACCGCTAATATTTGATTCTAACTATATTGGACGTCGCAACTTTGACCTCCAATTTGAAGTTACCAGCATGATGAAACTCCATGCAAGATTTGAAAGCATTTATTTTCGATGTAGGGTGAGATATTAATTTCACAATAATATGATGACGATCATATAATTTGAATTAATATTTTGTATTCTAATCATATTCGCTTAGAGCATCATCTGTTGCCTACTAAAATATCATTTTTAGACAGATTAGGAAGTGAATAGAGAAAAGACACTCTAACAACTCTCTTACTTGCCTCATTATTTTAATTTATATTGCAATCTCTCCAGATGTGAAAAAATACTGTTCACTCCCTGTTTTTATATTTTTGTATTGAAAAGAGAGGGAGAGAGAGATTAGAGAGAGAAAGGAAGATAGTGTTTACTTGGGATTCTTTTTATTTAGACCGGTGAAAAAAAGGGTTAGATACAATATGATTTGACTAAAACAGGGAGGAAAAAAAAAAATCTACCGGAGATGCACTTATAAGGCTTGTGTTCATGGTTTTAAAAATTGGGTTAAATTGGCCGGTTAACTGGATGTATTGTTGATCGGTTAAAAAAATAGTCCAATTAATCTTTTAAATTCGTTTTGGTCAAAATTTAGTCAAATTCAGTAAGAATCACAGTTGAACCGCGACCTGATCAATTGAACTGGTCATTGGACCGATCGATTCACTGTTTTAAAAAAAAATTATGTTTTAATTTCTAAATTTT
>BRYE01000027.1:4497828-4500328 GCA_030159115.1 Actinidia arguta var. hypoleuca
GAAGCGTGAATTCCGAGGCAAAGCGTTTCCGACCAATCAAAAAGTCGTGTCGACAAGTCCAATGGGGTGGCTGCTACATGCGGAGTGTACTGTCATTTGTTTTGTCGTGTAGGACCTCAACATTCGCATCAGTCAACGTCTGACGTGTTTCGAACGGCTGTGATCTAATCAAAAATTAAGACAACGTGGTTAGGACTAATCAACCAATGTTTGATTGCCACGTCACTTAATCATGTGCCTTGATCTGGACTCTCTGGCATTGTAGAAAATTATATACAATAATTATACCACTTCTATGTTCTGATTAAAAAAAAGTTTAACAAATCTTAGGCTGTGTTTGGAAGCAATGGAAATGAATGATAATTTTCCTCTTTCTTTGTTTGGTTCTGAGTTTTGGGAGGAAAGCAAGTAAAGTTTTATTTTAATTTATTTTGAAAATACTCTTTCCTCTTTCTTTCTTTTCTTTTTATTTATTTAAATTATTTTATAATTTTTTCCTCTTCGTTTGTTTGATTCTGAGTTATGGGAGTAAAAACAAGTAAAATTTTATTTTTTCTCTCATTTTGAAAATATTATTTCTTAGTTTTTTTATTTCCTTGTAAAAATCAAACAAAGATAAATGAACTAATTTTCTACATAATCTTCCTTTCCATTAGTTTTTATACTTCCTCTTCCTTAATTTATGTTTGTTTTCACAAGTTCCAAACACAGCCTTAAAGTTATTTTTTTTACTTTTCTTTTCTCTTTGCAAATTTCTTCTTCAATTCTTGATCCTAATACCACAAATCTATTGAAATATATGAGTTCTACATGTAAGGGGGGGAAGAGGGACCTTGACCCCCTCTAAAAATTAGTTGTTGTGAAAGAAAAATGTATCAATGCACCGCTAATATGTATCGATGCACCGTTTTATACTGACATGAACGGTTAGGATTTGAGAAAATCTAAGTATATAATTTTTTGACACACTTTCATCTTGTGAGAGGGATGTGACCAGAATTGTGTTCAGAAATTGTGTTTATATAAGTATTGCAATTTCTTCATCGAAATATATTTTTTAGATAGTTCTCTATCGGAATGTTAAGCGTGAAAAATTAGTACGCTAAAATATCACTCCGGGCAAAATATTAGTATAGTAAACGAGCAATCACAATAAATTCTTTATTTTCTTAAATAATTTTAAGTTTTTAACATGAATTTCTGAATTTTTTTATTTTCTTAAAAAATTTAATAGTCAGCCGTCTTATTGGACTCAAATTTGAGTCGTGGAATTCTGAAATTTAGAGTACATTTGTCCAATTAACAATTCTATTGGGCATTTCAAGAATTCAAACAATTGAAATCAACTTCTATGGTTAATTAATTTTGTTAGTATAAAAAAATGTACAATAATTTACTGAACAAAATAAATTTAATTTAGTATAAACATAGCTTGAGTAGCACCACAAAGAAAGCGCCTTTATGTTAAGGTCTATAAACAAAACATAAAAAATTGAAATTCTGCGAATAAAGTGGAATTAATTTAGTATAAACATACATCGAGTGACACAAGAAAGAAGCTTACACAATAGTTTTATTCTGTACAGATGTTACATACTGTGGGGCTGTGAGTATTTGGGAATGGAAGAGAGAAAATCGAAAACAGACACTTGCAATGGTAAAGTAGTGGTAGAAGGAGGCTGCTGGAAACTATTGGCTGCTGCTTTTAAATTAAAACGATAAGTTCAGCTGCCAGAACTATTTTCGAAAAATGACTCTTTGACGGTCAATTTAGATAACCGGTGAATACCAAGAGTATGTCGAGAAAAAGATAGAGTGTATAAATTTAGAGTAGCTGAAATTACATATCTTTAAAAGAATAAGACATAGCTTTATGTAGTAGTTCGGCGAGTACTGAAATGCGTCAACTATCATGTCACTAGATAGACTGCACCTCGACGCATGTCTCGATACAATGATTATTGTGTCAGTGAGTAGGTGGTTGACTCAGTTATGCCCCTAAGAATTAGTTGGTAGCTTATTATCATGTCGTCGACATCTCGATTTAGGTATTGGGGTTGTTAGAGAAAATATCGTCATATAAATCACTTTCTGTTCTCTAATGTGTTGGATCACCATCAATCGTTGTCTTGACCAAGCTTGATATAGAGCGACAACTCGACAACAATGTCTGCCCTAGCTTATCCAGAGTTGGTGTTGCATCTTGATCGAGCCTAAGCGCCGAGCCCTCAGCTGAGCTTGTTGTATAGCAACATACATGCACCTGCCCTAACTAGGTCAAATATGATACTTGGTATGTTATCTCTTTACACATATATATATTTTTTTATAGAGTTTAGTAGATGTGTATTGAGAATTTGAAGTTTGTTCTCCACGTAGGATGATGTTTATCAAATTATTTTTATTTAGGTAAAATATTTTATTTTCAAGTTTCATAATTTGTTTTATAGAGTTTAATAGATAAGTACTGAAAAATTGAAGTTCTGTTTTCTATGTATTG
>BRYE01000027.1:4560328-4567828 GCA_030159115.1 Actinidia arguta var. hypoleuca
ATTTTAAACAACTGGATCCATAAAAAGGTACTAGAGTTACGGATCATAGCTGGATTCGAGTCACGGGAGCATCACATTTGAGAGGAATTGCTTGGGATTGCAACAGTGACAGTGGACAAACTTTACTCTTACAAGTTAGAACATACTGATGGGGGGCGATTCATACATACTATCACCATTGTATCCCCATAACCACCACAATATAACAATATAAAAGAAAAGTTAAAAAAAAAATAATCATATTTCATATTTCAGTTTATTTTGCATAACACGCAAAGAGTTTTTTGTTAGTTCAACACTTAAATTTTATCAAATAATTTTTATTTAAAAAAAAAGATTTATTTTTTAATTTTTAAATTTTATCAAACACACCTTCCAGGTATTAGGCGCTCGAATTTCTTTCTTGACAAGTCCTTGGCGGTTCTTAGTCTTGTTAGTGTACTTGTAGATTTGTGTTGATGAATTTTATTGAAACCCGTATTTGTACATTATTTTCTACCAAACGAGTGAAAAAAAAAGATTAAATACCCAATTCATATTGTTAACTATATTAGACCTCGACCACAAATTCTTTAGATATGTATGTATAATGTTTGTGGGTCATTGTAAAATATTAAAATTAGGATTGTATATATAGTGATATATATAACTAACCCATCCAATCACTATTAAAAATTCAATGTGATGTCTAAAACTTTAAAAAATTTAAATGACTTAAGCATGGTCATTTAGCATTATTATAAATAACCATGCATTTTTAATCCTAAAGCCTTCATTAAGGACTTCCAAATCTTTCGGGGTGAGGTGGAGATAATAAGGAGATAAACCTAATGGCTTTAGATAATAGTGGACCCACCAAACTTAAAGTTTATAATCCGTCCATCCCAATTTTTTGTGATGCAAAGCTCATTAGTTGTGTTTTTATTAAAATGTTTGATCGTTTAATATAAAAAGGTAATTTGGAAGACTTTCAGGCATTTGGATTTTGGTCAAGTTTGTTTATATTTGATAGAAAAGGACCCCAATAATTAATATTCACCGTTTTACTGCAAAATTGGCAAATTTGCATTTCTAAGAAATATTTAATTTGCGAAATTTGAACTGAATGTTTCTTTTTGAGTTCTTTCCCTTTTTAATAATTTTTTAAATTCTGTTATTTAAGACTTGGAAATCTCCAGGTCCAGACCAATCCCAATGGGCCATGGGCTTTTTTTCTGGCCATATTAAGAACTTCCATTAATCTCTTCAAAACTGTTGGGATGGTTTAAACTTTCCACATAAAAGGAGTCCAGTCCAGTCCAGTCCAGGACTGGTGTTTTGCCAAGTTTTGAGACCTTAACCTCGTGGTTATAAGAAACACCACCAACCTCGAAGGATCCGGTTTAGTTTTCAGAATTAGTTTTGCAGAATTATTTTCAAAAATTTGATTGGTGCATCGTTCTCATTAAAATAAATTAAAATAATTAAAATTCACCATTCACCAGAATCACTTGAGCATACTTAATCCTCTCTATTTTTATTGATTCAACAAGCACACATTGCAGCAACATACATAACACGGCAGGTCGTAATTTATTGGACAACCGTCTCCATAAAGGGTCCTATGATTCCTATAACGTAATAGGGTATGGAGAATTCTAGATCATATTTAAATATCATCTGATCGGATATAGCGTTATATTTGATGATGTCATCAAATAGAGTCGCTGTACCGTTATTGGTTCATTTTTTTATTTGTTTCTAGCAATTGGGGGTGGACACACCGCAGGTGGTGGCAACCTTCCTGGCATTGGGAGAATTGAAATACTGGCTGAGGTTAGGGTCTTTAAGGTAGCCACAGAGGCAGGGCCTCTGCTCCTTCAGCTTGCTACAGCAAGTCGCCGACGGAGGACTCGATGTCGTGATCGCCTGTAAACACGAGCTCAGCTCCGTGGGGCTGCATGTCACCGCCTCCGTCACCCGCACCTCCACGAGCAGCACCACTACCGCCGCCGCACACAGTAGTAGGGGGAGAAGAGAGAATTTCTTCGTCATGGAGAGAGAGAGAGAGAGAGAGCTAATGGTTGCATCTTTGGCCAAGGCTGGGTAGGCAATTTATAGATGAGCTGGTCACCCAATCCCTCCTTATTGTCAAGATTTTTGACTTGTAAGAAGACAAATGGGACTCCATTGGTTACGCCAAAGACCGGAGAAAAACTTGGTAAAGCTATACACACACTGTACAAAAATTTGGTAATCACTTTTGTATTTTAGCGAGTTTCTTTTTTTTTTAAAATACTATATTAAACTCTTTATTCTAAATCTATTTCTTTAAAATATATCATTGGATAATTTTGATTGTGTGATGAGAGAGAGAGGGGGTCAAATGGCAATGGTTGAATAAAAGATAATATTATAATTAAAGATTTGTGAATAGTGTTTAGCTTCTTTTAACTAACAATTATTGCAAATATAATTTTAGACTAGTAAGTTGATGTTGATAATTTCTTTTGTGTGTTTTTATTGACTAAAATAACCTAAAAAGCCATATAAAGAGTCTGATGTAGATACTAAGGGATTCCCAACTATATTAATTATATTGATTTAAAAATATTAAATCACTTTCACTCCTCTATTTTCACTCCTCTATTCCCCCCGTCGTCTCACATGTTATTGTCACGTCAATTTTTAAAAAGTTAAATTATAAGATGCCAAAATATACAATAATAGAATTTAACTTTTTTAGGACAGATATCTACGCTGAGCTATCGCTGTGAATTAAATTCGGTAGTCTTCAGTGTCAGAGCTCGTTGCAGACACTACCGAAGACAGACACTGTCTGAACTAAGACCATCATTACTCTTGACCTGTCGCTACTTAATAATTTCGGTAGAATAATCATGTCGGAGCTTGGACGAGGGGCAACGACCGACAGTAATTTTAAGGAATGTCAAGAGACAAAAGGTAACTTGATCGTCGAAATTTCTTCTGACAGCCCCATACTCGGATGAAGACGTCGACAGATTGATGACAGACTATCATCCAGGCCCTAGGAGCGTGACTGGGTCAACCGCCTACTCACTGACACAACGGTTGGCGCATATAAGAACGCGTTGAGCTGCAGTTTATCCAGTGACAAGACATCTATCGCGTTAAGGCACGCGTCGAACTGTGTCATATAAAGTAAGCCTTTCTTTCTATTAAAGGTACGCGATTTTTGTTCAGGGGACATATACTCTCATTATCTAACTTAATCGTCGGAGAGCCGTTTTTCGAAAATAGTTTTGGCGTCTGTTCTCACTGTTTATGTGTTGCAACTATGCCTTGGAAGACTGGTGAACGATCGCAGCCACCTGCACCGTCGTAGGACCCCGCATGTGTCTATCATTGATTTTTTTTTCTCTCATTCTGTAAACTCACACCACATATAAAATAAATTAGAAAAGAATAATGCTTATTGTTGATGACACCGACAGAATCTATTGTTGCATGACGAGATGCAATGATACTATATACATACAAAAAATCTATTCAAAATTATTAGATTTATTCTACATTGCTTATCTAAGTTATCTAAATTTAAAATCGATATAATTTAGAAGATACTCCATTTATTATCAATTAATTTTGAGCTAAATATTTTTAGATTTTTAATTAAAAAAATACCCAAATTTTAAAATATGTGAACTGAGTTGATTTTGCGTGTCGAACAAAGTTTACAACTTTACACCATACAACACAGTTATAAATATCTTTTATTTTTGAATGGCTCCTGCTACCGACGGTCATAAAGAGCATAAAATAATTAAAAAAAATTATTTTTTACACTTTTTAGTATACTTTTACGAATTTTTATATACTTTTTATATTTTTTATATATTTTTTCATATTTTTTTATATACTATCGACCGTTCTAAAAATATTTTTTTAGCATTTCTCTTTTTTAATTAAGTGACGTGTATTATTTCTTGGGGTGAAATACACTGAACACCCCTAAGATTTTAATACATAAAGTATTTCTGACATTTAAAAAATTATAATGACCTCTAATGATGTTTGCATTTAATACAGATGTCCTTGATGTTTGAAAAATTACACTAACTATCCCTGAGGTTCCAAGTTAATACACAAAGCACCCGTAGAGTGGTCAGTGTATTTTAGGAGAAGTCTGTTATAAATTTCAAACCTCAGGAGAGGTCATTATAATTTATCAAATATCAAGGGTGCTTTATGTATTAAAAAAAAATCTCAGGGAAGTTATTGTATTTCACCCTATTTCTTGTGGACATGATATCAGCGTACCATTCCAGCTGCCGATCATTTCCGAGACGGAACCTTAATGGACGACTGGCCCAGTCCAAGTCTTTTCCAACAGTTAGACTGGAGAAGAAAGTTAAATTTGACTACACATGTTTTTTGTTTTGTTATGAAGGTTGAGTTAAAACGGCCTAACCACAGGTTAAAAACTGACCCATGTAGTTAGTGAGACCTTCTAAAACTTATTTGAAGCTTACTCAAGAGCATCTCCAACAATCCACGTAATTTTTTCATACGTCGTAAATTTGTAGGGGATCCCTTAAAGTTAGGGGCACTTTTGCATAATCGTCTCCATCAATACTTTATAATTTTTTTTGGTATCATTTAAATATGTTTTTACGATTATTTATTTTTTCCTTTCTTTAAAGGTGGCGTGAGAGATGACATAAATAACTTATTTAAGACCCCCAAAAATAGTACTCTTATTAATTTTTGGAAGCATCTTAGGGGGAAAGATTTAAATATTTATATTATTTTATGATAATTATAACCATGCCACTATAAATAAGCATTGTTTTGCATTAAATAAATAAAGGGTAATTTGGATAATTTTTATTTCAAAAAGTATTTTTAACTGCTTAAATTTTAATTCTACAACTCTACTAAATACTTTTTAACTTCTACAAAAAAGTCTACAAAAATTTTATCAGAATCTAAAAGTTTTTTTTTAAGCTTAGAGCATCTCCGGTGTTTTTTTCTATTTTGGTAATAATACTACAATATTATTTTGCCATTATTTGACGATGTTGTAGAATTGATTGAATGCTATTTTGGCGATACCAAATCGTTTTTTCACTATAGATCAAAATTTCACCCTAAGATCAAAATTACATTTTATAAATTAAATTTATACCTTGAGAACAAAATAGCATTTCTTAGATCAAATTTTCACCTTACGATCAAAATGCAATGTCAATTGAGTTACTCTTACCAAATATAAATGTCGGTCAGGCGATCACTAAACTCATATAACAGTAAGTTGCAGACTCATAAATGAATAATGACTGCAAATTACACTCAAACCATTGAATATATTTTGCTCAAAACTGAAAGACTCGCCTACTAACATTCATAAATGCCCGAATGATTGAACTTTGAGAAAATTCAAGCAGGGGATTTGTGGTCCGCTGAACCAACCTTACGTGTTGTAAACGGAAAAATGTCTAGAGGGTGCTTCCCAACTAATAGTAGGAGTCGCAATCATGAATGAATAGAGAGCACTTGGGAGATAAGAATTGGTCCAACTCATCCTCTGGATTGAGAAAGGTTTTCATTTTTCAACAAATGATTCAATACTTTAGTGCCTCCATGGCACGGGTCTACATTGTCGAGATTGTCTATATTATAAAATATAATTTATTTTAAATTTTAAATTTATCTTTCATTATTTACGATTAAAATTTATTTGAGTTAATTTAACTGTTGAGATTTCACTTGGTACTATTTTTTTTTTCCAAAACTATCACTTCATTCTTATCAAAAGTGTGGACTCACATAAGTTCTTATCCAATAAATAAAAAATCACAAAATATGAGTATATTTTTTATCCATTAGATCATTTATTTAATAGGACCCACATAAAAAAATAAATTAAAACACATATTTATTATTCCCTTATTTCTTTCAAATTTGTAAAATTTTTAAAATCATTATAGTTTTTAATTTTTTTTATTTTATAGGAATGTATCTTTTTATATATGCATGCAATGTATCTTTTATCTGACATTTATATCTTATTTATTTTTTAAATTATAAAACCCTATCAAGTACGCTTAAAAGAAGATATTTTTTTTCCACATAGTATCCGTAAACACATGCAATTACTACTGGTTACAACTACAGTTAATGTTTTCTGAGTATGAACACTAAGACTAGGTAAATTCTTCTTGTAGCTACTTTAACTAATCAAATTCATAAAATCAGTACTTCAACACCATCAATCAATAAAGACTAGCTACTTCGGGCTACCAGTAAATGTATTGAGTTACTATTTACTATTTTTTATGGAGAAGCACATTTGCTCTCTATACTTTTATTCCAAAAGAAATTAAATTACGAAAGAATAAATATTATTGTTTAAAAAGTATGTGAAAAAAATGACTAGTACTTGCTTGCTATCGATTTTAACAAGGTATTGTTGGAGAAGGAACCTTCATAGTAAATTTGATAAAATTCAACAAAATCTCATAAAATCCGGCAATCTTGACACGATTTTAGATAATACACATGACCCAAAAGGAGAAAAAAGAAAAGTATGCAATTACCAAGATAATTTGTCATTAGCCACCACCAGTACGTTAGGGTTAGGGGGACCCAATGGTTTTTGAATTTGTTACCAAGATAATTTGTCATTAGCCATCACCACTACATTAGAGGGACCCAATGGTTTACGAATTTGGACTACGAAGAGTTTTTTTGAATTTAAAATAGGTGATCTAAATTTATTTAGTTATGTGACCTCACTCGTTCAAGTGAATATGAATTTTTCATGCAATTTGAATTTTGAATTTAAAATTTTTTTCTTGATCTAAAATTGAAAACTGTAATACTTGCTACATTAGTAATCTGATAAATAATGAGTAAAAAAAATGAAATTAAGCATAACTAATCAACTTGTTTTGTACATTTCAATTATAAGATTTCGTTAAAAAGAAAAAAAAGCACTAACTAATACAATGTTCAGCTACTAAAATCCGAATAATCAAATAGGTTTTCCTTCAAAAACTCCTTTATCACATCATCTTGTGATTCCAGCTCCATCACGTCAGCTGAGTACTTCACATCACCCACAGCGGAGACTCCGTCGCTCAGCCACGCGCCACCTCCCTCCCCCTCCGCCACCGCCACCAAATCATCGAAAACAGACCTTATATCGACAGAAGCAAAATAAGAGAACTCACGCTCACTCCCCAGCCCAATAAAATCTTGAACAGAGCAATCACAACCAACGCTGAACAAACCCACTTGTTTCTCAACAAATCGATCATAATCTTTCAATTGGGTCCTCTGGGTTTGTTGTTCTTCCAATGGAATTGAGACACTGTTTCTGATTGCTCTGTTTTGACTCTGTCTTTCATGTAGAGCAGAGACTTCTTTGGCCTTCTTGAAGAGGCCTTCAAGTCTCTCTGAGAAATGTAGTTGTTTCTTTCCATCATCAGCCATGTGGGTTCCGAGCTTTATCTCTGACTTTGAGCCTCACCAGAT
>BRYE01000027.1:4635328-4637828 GCA_030159115.1 Actinidia arguta var. hypoleuca
ACTTTTTTTCACTGTTGAATCAAATTTTTATATTTTTTCGATTCTTCCTGACGAAAAAAGTCTAAAAATATAAAAAAAATAACATAATTTGAAAAATAATCACTGAAGATCTTAATTTTGGGGGATAAAAATAATTTTTTTTTGTCTTTAAGGGACTTTTTTCGAATTAATTATATTTTCAGATTCCTCTCGTCA
Organism: Actinidia arguta var. hypoleuca; assembly: GCA_030159115.1. Classification (NCBI taxonomy): domain Eukaryota; kingdom Viridiplantae; phylum Streptophyta; class Magnoliopsida; order Ericales; family Actinidiaceae; genus Actinidia; species Actinidia arguta. The sequence continues at coordinate 4,635,524 of BRYE01000027.1, forward strand.
AAAGAAACTGAAAAAGTATTTTGATCAAAAGGCAAAACTTAAAACTTACGAAATAAAAAAAAATATACTAATCCACACTGGGTCTCAATTGCTCCATTGAATGTTAATTTGAAAAATCGAAAAGTTGTCATTTGCAGTCGAAACATTGTCTTCATATGACACTGATATAATCAAACATTAGTTTTTAACTAGTATGACATGGATATTTTAAAAAAAAATTATTAGTTAAATTAGCCAAAAGGTTCAAAAACCTATTTTACATATTTAAAAATATGTATAACAGACTCTCTGAATGCTCCCGCTCTCGTGATATTTTTACTATCGGCACTCGGGTGCTCTCTCTCCCGCTCACGCTTTATGAGACTAGGTTTTTTAACTAGTCTGACGTGAATTTAACATAAATAATTTAAATTCACTTAAGCATATAAATTTTACGTAACAAAATGAATCAAAATCTTTGATTTTAAATTCTGATAACTTGTATTTGCTCACATTTTTAGAATTTTTATTTTTGGGGCATGCGTCTTATGCTACCCAGGATGGACCTGTCCAGACGATTCGTATGGAATGGACAAAAGCAACTTTCATGGTCCACCTTTGGCCTTGGAGAAACTAAATTTGTCCTTGAATTCCCTCTCGACCAGCCGCCATTGTTTTTCACTCATCAAAAAATTATAAATTTGATCTAATCACTTTTGAAATTTTAAGTCCATTCGTCTCACGATTTGAGAAGGCAATAACTAGAAAAGTTGTTATTTGCAATCAAAACATTGTTTTCATGTGACATTGATATAATCGAACATTAGAAAATTTATATATACAGAACAATATATATATATATATCAAAAAAATTCAAACCCATATGCAATTATTTGTGTAACATAACCGAATCCACCTTCCCCTCTATATTCACACAGATCTGAATTATCGAACTATTTGCCCGCAATCGGTTATGTCTTACCAATCAAAAGCTAATGTTGAAAATCTAATTTCCAAACGAACAAGTGGTCATTGTTCAATTGTATACTGTCGAATGAGTGATAGTTGTTGAGTTACATTATACCGAACATATAGAGTTCGTTTAATAACAGAGATTTGTAAACAATTCAATGGGATGTGTGGAAGTTTGGGAGAAGGGGCGACAATGATTTGGTTTGTGATGGTGGCAAGTGGCGATTGGAGAGGTTAGGGTAACAATGATTTGGTTTGTTTTGACCCTAATTTTGCCTTTTGCTATTTGCGTCAGCCATAACAGCATTTTTTGTTACAAAGATTGTGAAGAATCGGCTTTGTAACTAAATGGATGATCAATGGATGTATGATACTTGATATGAAAAAAATACAGGCCACCTTCAAATCTTAACATTTCAAGTGGTCCACATCACTCAAGGATTCACAGAGCCCACCTTTCCTAGTCGCCTTAAATTATTAAATAATTGAACTCCACTTTGTCTACACAAACTTTTCTCCAGATCGTCATATGACCAGGTGATCTATCTCGCCGAGTTAGAGACCATCTCCATGAAAACTCGATTCTCCAAAAGGTCTCGTCTCCGATTAGGACTCATTTCCGATTAGAAGTCTGTCATCTTGGGACCCCTTCTCTATCTATCATCTACCTGATCAGAGTCCATCTCCATGAGAACTTCACCTCTACAAGATAACTATCTCCAATAGACTCCAGCTCCATCACGACGTCTACAAATACGAACTACTCACCAATTGGCATATTTCTATGTTATTTTCGAATTAATTGGGATATCCTCCCGTACTAATCCTTCCGAGGAACTCGTCATGATTCATCTACACGGCTCATTACTCCGTCTATATGAAGGCCGCTCTTCCATTACAAAAGGTATGCTCAACAAAGACACCACACACATTTACTATTATGCTCGCTCATATTACCTTTAATTATCTCTTGATCGCCTTGGTCTGATATACACGCCGGAGGGGTTTTGAGCGGCCTCACCCCGGTTGATCACGTTTGTTCATTGCTGCGTAGGTCGCTCCAGCTTTAACCTAGGTTCAGCGCCGAGGTCGAAGAACAATTCTGACTGTTGGTTGCTCTCCCAAATTTTTACTACAATATGTGTATATTGAGAAAGACATTTTTAATAACATTACAAATGATACCATCATCGATCGCTTCCCAAATATAAAAAATCACCGGGCGCAATTATAAATCAAAATTGTATATATTATTAGATAATTAATTTTTGATTAGCGCGCAATTTAAGTATTTATTTTATTCAACAATTATGATAAGTGACAATAATTTTTTGGCTCTGCCCTTGTCTAGCGT
>BRYE01000027.1:4652828-4657828 GCA_030159115.1 Actinidia arguta var. hypoleuca
TTATTAGAAAAATATATATCTTTTAGACTTGACTCTTTCATAAACTAAAAAATTAATTTAAATAACTATTTATTTATTTATATATATATATATATATATAATTTAGATTTTTTGTTAATTTAATTAAACATATTATTGAGTAATTAATATTTGTTACTGTATTATAGGAGTATTGTGGTCATTTTTTAAAATTAATTATATTTGAAAAGTAATTTTAAAACCTATAGGTGATGTCTCTGTATTTATCAGAAACAACATAGGAGGTCTATATAATTGTTTTTAAAGTTTTTTTGATCTTCCATTGACAAAGTTAAAGGCTATACTGTAATCCAAAATCACATGGAGGCAGGGGCGGACCCACCCTTGGCCGATGGTAGGCGGTTGACCCCCCTGAAATTTTGGAAAAAAAAATTAAATTGGTTAAGATAAAAAAAAATTAAATTAGTTTTAAAAAAAATTTCTATTAATATATATAATTTTGAATATTATCGTATTATCTTAGAATTTATCATTTTATTCAGTGGCGGAGCCACATGGTGACCAGAGGGGGCAGTTGCCCCCCTCAACTTTGAATTTTTTTTTTTACCTATAGTTTAAGAATTTTTTTACAATTTACCCTCTCAAAAATTATAAATGCCCCCCTTAAAAAAATATAATTTGCCCCTCTGAAAATTTTTCTTGGCTCCGCCATTGATCTTATTGATGAAAAATTTTTGCTCGCCCATCCTGAAAAAAATTTTTTGGGTAAGGTTGGAGTTTAATCCGAAATCTCAAGGAGATTCTTTGCATATTTACTAACCACAATGAAGTAAAATGCACATAAGCTAAACAACATGATTTATTTTTGCATATTTTCTAATCACATAAACGCAAACCGCACATGAGATAAACTAATTGGAATAAATTAGATTTTGCATTTTAATTAATTAGGATCAATGCCAAGTTGCATTTTGTTATATATGGACCCTTGATTCGTTTGGTTAAGTAGATTTTGTGATGACCCAGAGGCCTAAAAGTTTTGTTATCTTTACTACTAGTATACAATGATAGATTGGTTAAATGGGGAAGACTTATTTTTTAAGTATGAGATAATCGTACTCAATACCAATAGTGTTGGTTCGAAATGCTGTTAATATATAAGTTCACGACTTACTGCTACATAAGTTGAGTGATTGTTATGTAACACCCGCCGCCCTAAATGATTTAACTCCAGAGTCACCGTATTAGTGGCATAAAAGGTTCATTCTCCCTTTAATGATATTACTACTATTATATCATGAGATCGAGGTTAGTTCAACTGATAACACTTAGCGTTTTTTAATTCTTAGATCCTTAAATCAATTTTTTTTTATAGAGTTGGCTATTAAGGCACTAGTACCAAATTTGGTAGGACTAAAATTTTTGGCCTAAGAGAATCTTACGCAACATTTTAAGTATGGGTTCAAATTTCAATTAAAATAGGAGTTTTCGACTTGTTACTATATTGAATGAAGAATGAGCGTTAAGTAACACTCACCCTTGGAGTCTAGCTCCATGCAGTAGGGGTGGGCATGGGTCGGGTTGGGTCGGTTCTGAGTCAGACCCAGAACCTACCTGACCATTCACGGTTCCAGATTTTTGGACCCAGAACCGACCCGAGCATTCGAGAGAACCGAATAGAACCGAACCGAACGGTTCGGTTCGGTTCTTCGGTTCTCTCGGGGTCGGGTTAGTTCGGGTTGGGTCGGGTTTACCCAACTCATTTAGACTTTTGGTGAACACTAAAAAATACAAATAACTCCTACACAATTATATATTTTTTAAAATAATACAAATTAACATCCAATATAATTTAAAATAATACAAACCGAACCACTCTGAGAACCGTATTAATATATTCTCGGGTCTATATATCGGTTCCGTATTCGGTTCTCCTTCGGGTCGGTTCTGGGTAAAAAAAATTATAGAACCGAGAACCGACCCGAACCGGACGGGTATTTTATTTTTAGACCCAGAACCGAACCGAAGTGATGGTAGACCCGAACCAACCCGACCCAATGAGGTCGGTTCTGGTCGGTTCTCGGGTCCGACGGGTATTTTGGACACCCCTACCATGCAGGGTCCCCCTCTAGGTACTAGGCAACTATCACATTAAACTCTTCGAAAGTGTAGTGTTTGTTTTGCTTATAATAAACCACAAAACATGTGAGGTGCACTCGGAACAAGGGGAAAATTAGTGTTAAGAGGAACAAGGCCATCGTGCAAGTAATCAAGTTACTATATGCTGGGTTTTAGTTGAATAGTCATAGGGTGTCGGTGGGACTAGGATGGACCCAAGGTACTAGGGCAGAACGTCACCCCAAAACTTTGGAAAAATTATTTTATTGTAGTAATATTAAATTTAAATATATTAATAATATAGCTTGTCCTTTAAAAAGTTACCCTCCCTCCCTCCAAATTATTATCTTGTGTCCATTCTCGAGGGTGAACGAAGGATGAATAAGTTAGGAGTTGTTTCATCGTGGTCCTACAGAGCGAACCATTGGTTAAATTTTCACAACTCTAAAATACTATTTTCTTTGTATCAAGTTAACTCAGTTGTAAAGTTGGGTCGTATCATTTATGGTTTTATAGAGCGAGCCAATGGTTAAATTTTCACAATTATGAAACATCCTTTTCTTTCTATCAAGTTATCTTAGTCGTAAAGTTGGGTCATACCTGAGAGAATTAGAAGATTTTATTTTATATTCACTCCAAATAAATTGTTTGGATGCAAAATTGCCCGTTCTTTCCCCTGCTCCTCTATTGGGACTTTTTACCATCCTCGAATGCAAACGGTATTGGGAATGTTGTGCTCAAAACGAATCACCGATCACACACACAAGATAATATTACTTGGTTCGACCAATGATGACTACATTTACGGAGAGAAATCACATAATCAACTAATCGGACGAAAGTGATTACAATGAGTATACAAATAGGAGAATCACACTCTCCACTCACCTCTATCACTCAATCGCTTTCTCATAATCTCTATGTCTTGTCTCTCTTCTTCAGCCTCACAACTCCCTCTCTCTCTCTGTCTCTTCTTCGCCCCCTACATACTCCCACACTTTCTCCATCTTTCTTCTATTCTATTTATAGAGAAAATTAGGTTACGATACAATTTGAGCTTGGATTTGTGCCTAACTACTAGGCTTGAGCCCAATAATGAGCTGGACTCAATAGGGATCACCCAATTGGATTGGAGTTCATAGTGATTTCTGGTAATGGTTTGATAAATCCACAATGGAATAGGATTTGGTCTCCTAGCCAAAATCGGTTTTTTAGCACATGGCACAGGAGCCTCGGTTTTGTTGTTTTGGTAATATTACACTTCTTTGGATGGTCAAACTAGCTGCCAAAATTGGGATAGGTTTGGTTTGTCTTCTAGTTTATTAGAATTATAATGGTAGGAGAACATTGGTTGTTCTATACTAAGTGCCTACTTATTGCAAGAAAAAGAGTCCATATCTGCAATAATTACTATAGCAGAAAGTGGTAGATTTCTTGTGGGATTTGTCACATCTAATCTCAGTGCTTATATGTATTGGCCGGCATATATCAATGAGAGAGGGTGATACAAATAAATTAGTGTTTGTGTGAAACACTTTGGTGAGAAGAAAGAATAAACAAAAGAGGTGAGAGTTGGGGAGAAAAAAATATCAGTGAGCAAGGTATCTTGGAAGGATATTTTTTTTTATATTGTATTCACTTAATTATAGTGATTTTATTTCCTAAGGACGTATGTATTTCGGCGTGAAATCACATATATTATGTGTTATCTATTTACTTATTTATTAATTTTTGGCTGTGTGGATGGGATAAAAATCCCAACAAACGGAAATATATTCATGCACATAGCGAAGAGAAAATTTTTACGTGGTTTGGCTCTATATACACGGATGAGAGAAATAATCCACCATATTACACATAATGTATAATCACGGGACTATAAAAACACCCAGAAACCAAATACTTAAACTCGAGCTCCGAATCAGTCCCCATTTCTCCACTTAAGGGTCACTCTATGCCTTCGATATTTTTTTGTCTCTCCATGCATCTCTACATTTGATTACTCTCTCCAAGCCTCTTAGGTCGCCAAGAAATTCTTACACCAGTTCAGCTAAGAGACTAATGCCAGCTTTGGGTAATCAGTCAGTACCATCCAAGTCACAGCCACAAACTTAGTAATAAAACCAGCTAGATTAGCTTGTCGATGTTGTCAATGGCTTTAGCTAAAATGGGATCACATGATCACAACTACAGACAATTGAGTAACATTAAATGGTTAATTTTCATTCCATGGACTACAATTAAAAGTTCAAGTCGTCACATAGAGTAGGTCAATTGAAATTTGCCTCCAAAAGTGAAAGGATTTGTGAGAGACATTAGTGGCTTCTCATATATGAAACCCACTACAGCCAAGAAGAGCTCAACCAAACAAAAGGAGATTTGGGGCGACCACGAATCAAAATTTTTAAAGAAAATACAAGTTTTATAGTAGTATTAGTTATTAATATTTTTAAATTATATAAGTTTATTACTCTGTCTAAAATTGTTATAAATTTTATGTTTTGTATAAATATTCGTCTCTCCAAAATAAAAATCGTTCATCCCTCCCTAGCAGATACCAAAGGAGCGATTTTCGTAAGAGGGGCTCTGGGAGGGAAACTCAGCGATTTTGTACTTGACAATATGACTGAAAATATTGTTACCCCTCTTGTAATTGATTGAAAGAGTGGGATGAATTACGTTGAATGCAATGAATTTAACCTATCACATAATAATAATGTTCACCCAATTAATACCTATAATTATACTGGTACGGAAGTGTTTCAATCATTAAACTTAACCTTTTGATTTTAGTTATTTAAAAAAAAATACACTGTGGTTTTTGTTTTTATTAGGAAAAATTATCTAAATATCCTTCTCTAATTAAAACATTTGAGATTTTTTTTTTTATAAAATATAAATAT
>BRYE01000027.1:4677828-4682828 GCA_030159115.1 Actinidia arguta var. hypoleuca
ACAAAAATTAATAATGATTTCCACAATTCTAAGTTAGAAATTATTTTATACGGCGAATTACACCGACCTCCCATGAGATTTTCCTTTAATATAGATGCCCCTCTCACGTTTTGAGAATTACATAAACCTCCCTGTCAGAGTTCGTCTCTTAACACTGAGCATAACATATTAAATTACATTTTCTCCTAACTTTGAAAACAAATAATGGACTTATTTATTTTTTTGTGCCTATAAAAATAAATATATTAAGGCAACTTAGGTACAATTCATTTGCACATTATTATCAATTTTTAAAATGTATAATTTATCTCCCTAAACGTAATTTATGCATCCGCTATTGCCCACAACCATGAAATTACAAAAACTCTTCAATTCCCATCATAATTCACAACTTCACCCATCATCGTTTCAAACCAAAACATCTTCTGGCCATCCGCCTTATACAATTTATTATCCTCTTTTTTTTCCAAATTTCCTCGGTTAGAGTTGGAATTAGGGTTTTGAATCACTTAATTAACAATCAATCGGTCATTCGGGTAAAGATTCAAAGAATGTTGATGACTCACAGAAGCTACTATCATAACCACTCTCTCTCTTCCCTATCACCATTTCCTCTCTCTTCTCCCACTCTCCTCCTTCTACCGTCACCAAAGGGAAGATTAACGTCATTTGCCTTTATTTATAAAAGGAATACATATTATATGAGGCATGGGGTCTACACGGAATTTAAACATGGGAACCATACAAAAATCCTTAACCCAAACAACCAGATACGTTCGCTTTCCATCCCATTGCTTAATAAAATTCCTCCCTCGTTGTCCCTCCCACCGTACGCGGACTCCCATCACCTCGTCAACCCATTCCACAAACCCTCCGAATCTTCCACTCTTTACTTTTTCCTCTCTCTCTCTCTCTCTCTCTCTCTCTCTCTCTCATCCCAAACCCAAGCAGACCATTACCATTCCCATTATATACCCGTTCACACGCACTAATTCACAGAAAATTTTCCCAAGAAAAATCGACCACCCAACACAGAATTGAAGTCCTCCCAATCTCTCTCCTCTCTCTCTACAATGGGGAACTATGTCTCCTGCGCCCTAGCATCGCCACCGTCCAAACGCTCCAAATCCATCAAAATAATCTCCCAAACAGGGGAAATCAAGGAATTCCAACAACCGCTAAAAGCCGCGGAATTAATGCTCGAATCGCCGAATTCCTTCGTGGTGAACTCTCGGTCTCTCCATATCGGGCGGCGATTCTCGGCCCTAAGCGCGGACGAAGACCTCGAGATGGGAAACGTGTACGTGATGTTTCCGATGAAGAGAGTTCGGTCGGTGGTCACAGCGGTGGACATGGGTGTATTGTTTCTAGCTGCGAATTCGGCCGCCAGGAGGGCGGCCGCCGGAGGCGGAGTCAGGGTTTTGCCGGAGCCACCGAAGGATGAAGCGGCGGCTGCCCCGAGGTTGAGTTTGGAGGATGCTGAGGAGTTTTCGACGCCGGAGTTCAAGCACAGGTTGTCGATGTGCCGGTCCAAGAAGCCGTTGCTTGAGACCATAGTTGAAGAGCCAATTTGTTAGTGATCATTAAGCTATCATTACGCGTATACTATACGCGATTCGTTGTTTTAGTTGGAAGGGGCTTTTTGCTTCTCGTTTGTTCGTGCTTGTGGATTCTGATGAATCTAATCTTTATCTCTCTGGGATCTGCAAGAAATGTGCCCTAGAATGGAACAAGTATACATTTGGATCTCAACAAGGACACCCATATATATATATATATATTGGTGCTTTGTCCTTTGAATGTTCAAAAACACCAATAGAATGTATGAAAATTGTTTACCGCATATTATATTTGTGTACTATATTTCAGTACCATTTATCTTGGATATATAATTGAGTATGCAACCTTAGATAATACTTAACTGTAAGGTAGAAATGCAATCAATATGATTATGACTATTGTTTAAAGTAATTTATATTTTATCACGAGCGTTGAAATTCTGATCAAAAGTACCTTGTGGTTTTCTATTATTGAGCATAGCTAAAGAGTTTTAGAGTTTTAGTCTTATTAATATTGTCAGTCCCACTCAGGTATTGAATGAGTTATAATTTTATATAATGTTGGGACTTTTTTCTTTATTGACTTAAAATTTTGGTTTGGATATAAAGTTTGATGTGATATTAGAGCCAGATATGTTACACGTAAGTAGAGTGTTAGAGCGTTAGTCGTGTTAGAGTGTTGTTCTCTTTGGATAATTACATAGAATTTCATCTCAAATCTTTTTATTGGGCAGTGGTGGAGTCCACTTCAATACTATCTAATAGCCGCTAGATTAATATTTACCTTCTTGAGAAGAAAATATATCTACAGCTAATGTTGTATATCTATAGCTGCAAATCAATCTAGTGGTATGTGAACAGCTTGAAGTTTGGCTCATTATAAGCTTTTTTTTTTTAAATTAATTTGATTAATAAATGCATCAAGTTCAAGCTTTTATATTGAGTTAATTTAAGAAACGAGTCAACCCAAAGCTTAGGTGAATTCATTTGTAGAAAGTGTATTGTTTTCTATCTAGTAACACTCAACTTCTCCCATTTTGATTATCAAAATGCTAGTTACCTCAAATAATAAATTGAAAAATATTCACATTATGTAATAAAATGACAAAGCACATTGTTGAACATTTCTATATAGAAAGATCATTCATACTTTGCTATATATTATTAGTTGTACGGCATAATTGGTAGTTTGTATTTATATTTACCCAAACAAAATAATTGATAGTTTGTGAACAAAATGAATGATGTTTTATTAATTAATGACAAAGCTTCGTTTATAATATTACTCTATACTCGTGAAAACTGCAAATTAGCTCGAGATCGACTCAAGCTCAACTCAATCAGCTCGAGCTCGATTTGATTCGTTAAATTTTAATTGAGTTCAGGCTTGAGGTTAAATTTGCTAAAAACTTAATAAACAGGCCCAACACTAAAATTCAGCTAGCCACGCAAATTAGTATGGCCAATGAAAATGCTCCCACGTGGACTAAAGCATTTTTCCACCATTCATCATGTTAATAGAGTTGGATGGAGGGTTGGGATTGATTTATTAAGATAGTAGGGTTTAAATTAAACATTTTATAGTTTAATTTGTTACCAAGGTCAAATCTTGGAGTTTGTTTTGTAATTTTTCCAAAAACTACTACATCTTGCTCTGTCCAGTTGAACCATCTCTGCAAAGCCCTTCCCATATTCACAAGGTTTCACTCCCTAACTCTATAGTCTATGGATGGCTGGGCCAAATACGATTGCCACCGGAGGACTCGGCCGTGTTAACTGGTGATAGTAAGATTATTTCATAGTTTATCTGTCCACTGAATATTCCTGATATACCTTGTGAGTTGCTGCAATGCCTTGTTTTTTGATTGCTTTATAAGTTTACTCGTTTTAGCTCTGGCTTAATTGGTTCCAGGTTGGCGATGCACTTGCAAAGAATGCCTAACAAGCCCCAAGGGCCAAGGCAACCCCACAACATCCCCTTCCACCGCCCCATGCCTGCCCATTGTCGGCCCACGCATTGACCGATTGAGACAAAATTAGAGAGGAAGTACCAACTCTTAGTCGATAAGGGGACGCTAGATGCAATTGGGACGGCATCCCGATGGCCCTATCAAGTGTTTTCTTCTTTGTCAACACCAAGTTGTTCGTGTATTCTTTGTCATGACGAGTGATGCTTCCTTTGAGAAATGTATGAACTTCAATGACCTTTTCTACTATCATTGAGACCTTGTCTAATACACTTGATTATTTTTCAATCGTATTGGTCGGTGGATGGCAGGTGATTACATCGTGGAATAGTACAAAAAAAGAATTGGTGCAAGTGGACAATTTCAATCAAAGAAGCGAAGCTGTGAGCTTCATGACTCAAAAAATAATTTTTTAAAATAAAATTAATTTAATGTAACATATAAAAATAAAATAAAATAAAATATTTCAAATCATCCGGCCATCATGAGATCTTAAAGATTTTAGGTTGATCATCATTCTCATAAATAAAAATACAAAGCTTTAGGATTAAGGGGATGCATCACTTAGGAATGATGATGCAACTCTAATCCTTAAGATCCCACTTCACCATATAAATAAATAAATAAATCTACTATGCAAAACAAAGATTATCCTAATAAGAATATGAATCAAAAACTTAACCTATACGAGTGCAACCTAAATATTTATACTTATCAATATTGTTATTCTATATCTCATTCACATCTAACCCTAAGCATGGCATCAAACAGGAAAATATAAATCTAAATCTAACATGGCATCAACTCTATAATGGCATCAAACGAGAAATATGAATCTAACCCTAAACAAGAAGATTAGAAAACTACCATAAACTACATGCATATGCAAATCTAAAAAACATAAAATTAAAAGAAAATAAATTATACCTTTGAAGCGTGCTTTCACCCTTGGATTGTCTTCGCGTGCCTTCGGATTAGAACTTTGAATCTTAATCTTTGTAACTTCTTCTTCCAACTTCTTGATAGCTTTCTTTGCCTCAAAGAACTATGACCTAACCCTTCCTTTTTTTTATAACTCTAACTATATTTTTGTTTTCACTTTTTCTCTCTAATCTCATTTTTTTCTCATCCTCCTAGGATTTTTCAGTTTAAAAAAATAAGTGAGGGGAGGGGTATTTATAGGTGAAAAGGCGGTTCAAGTTAAAATGAATTTAGACAAGTTAAAAAGCTCTGAACCCTTAAGAGTTTTAATCTCAAATTTCTGACGAAGTTAATCTCAAATTGCCGCAAAGCTTCTGCCACCACACCCACATGGAATTGTGCACTGCAAAAAATGTATTGTCCCTATCTTTTCTGTATGTAAAAATATTGTTATTTCCACGTAACCAAGTGAATCGAATCCATTCATTTTGAATTATAGAAATTTTTCTGGGTTCAAATTCTAAAACACTGTTTTTGTTCATTTGTAAAAATA
>BRYE01000027.1:4687828-4692828 GCA_030159115.1 Actinidia arguta var. hypoleuca
TTTTAGAGGCATAAGAGAAAATCATAAAAGAGGCCTCTTGATATTTAATATTAATTAAAAAAAATTATTTTTAACATTCTATTTATTTAAAATTAACTTTTCTTGCTCTTTAGAATGCAAATCGTCAAAGCTCTCGTAATTCATCTTTTTAACATGTTATTATCAACTGATGATATAAATATTTTGATTTGCCCATTGCAATAACTGTTTTCAACGGTTGAGTTTTCTCAAATCTCTTTTATGAGTCGAATTTTTTTTCTCCTAGACATTCATTATGAGTACTTTTTTTATATGAAAATTCATGATTTCTTTTACTAATCATAATGTACATTACCAAAATTTTGGATCATGTTCAAAACCATGTGAAAGGAAGAGACCTCTCTACAACTGAGCATAATAGAATCAAATGGCTAAGCCAATTGGAGTTCTGTCAACTTATGCAAAACAGAGGCAACAATCTAGAGGATCGGGAAGCTCAAATTTCTGTGAACTACGTAAATATAATTACAGATAACTGAACTGAACCAGTATAACAGAGAGAGAGATGATCTGGAAATAAAAAAAAAAAACATCCATTGAATCAATCAAAAATCCAAATCAACTGAAGATCCGTTCTCCGTAAAAATATATAACAACTGAAGATCTGCTAAGTCATAGAACCAACAATGCACATGAATTGAAATTTAAATGAGTTACCGATCAAACGAGCTGTTGATTGCAACCTTCGATTAAAAGGAGATAGAAAGGACCTGTGTAATTGTGTCCGGAGACGTTAGATTGGAAAAATCGGCGGTTGCCTTAAGCGACACCGTTATTTCTTCCGTTTTGGAAATTTTATTTTGAAAATCATCCTCAGAATTCCGTTTGAGAATTGTTTTTGGAATAAAGCCAAAGTTTGAGATGAATATAGCTATTTTGATTTTTAAATTTATTGGAGTGAAGTTTTTTAACTGTTTAATTAAATTTTATGTTTTTTCAGTTTTTTTAATGACATGAGTCTGAAAAAAATATATTTTTTTTACCTAATGTAGAAAAAATTACTAAAGATAAAAATATTTTATTTTTACTTGTTTTTTTTTCAAATTAAAAGAGTTTATTTTTGTCTTTAGTAAATTTTTTTCAAATTAGGTAAAAAAATTTACATTTTCAGACTTATCTAGTTAAGAAAAATCGAAAAAATATTAAATTTTGATTAAACAATAAAAAAATTAACTAAAAAAAAAAAAAAACTCGAAAACAGACAGAGCCTTATTTTCGTTTGTGTCAATTATTGTAAGGGTGGTAAATGAACGAAATTGTCCGAGTTTAGCTCGTATTCGACTCGTTAAAAGTTTGTTTGAAATTGATTTATTACATAAACAAACTAAGTTCAAACATATTTTATAAGCTCTTGAAGCTTTCAAATCAAATTTGAACAATCGACTACTCGACCGATCGATAAGCTTATAATATTTAAAAAAATTAAGTTACTTGATCTTGGCTTGTTATCGGACTGATTAAGCTCATTTGAGATCTATTCTCTTGATTAACCAACCAAACTCGACAATATTTTCAATTTTCTTTAATTTTTTTCAAATCAAACTTGAATAATCTATTATTAGGCTCATTTGACTCACTCTCCGTGCTACATTTTGATGTGCAATCATTTTTGTTTTGTGTTTTTTTATTCTAAAAAAAAAAGAAAATTAAGCAAAACTGCGGATGACTTTTGTTTTGTTTTTATTTTACCCAAGTTTTATGGTGCTTTTTAATTATGTATAACTTTCTAATTGCGTGAAATGTTAAACTACTAGCTTGACTTTTTTATTTAATTGACCAGCTCTTTTTTTGGGATAGTTATTAATTGACCACCTTGTTGTTTAATATTGTGGCGTAACGCATTTACAAGTACAATCAATTATAATTAGTAATAGGAGTAGCGTATTGTGATTTTTGGAATCAAATGGTGAAACATGCGATGCGATGTTAGGATCAATCAATTATAATTAGTATATGTAGAATGAGTAGTGTATTGTTAGTGACGTATGAAAATATGTGACGATTAAGCGTTTGGTTTTAACATACGTAAATGAAAGATTATGCTCGCAACATTTAATTCAATCATTTTTATCTGTGGATCTCTTCATATCTTTATTAAGCTTTTTTCAAATCATCATCAAGGTAATTTATTTTTTGTGTATTTATTGGGCTTTTTTTGTATTAAAAAATAGTTTTATATTTTTTTTCATTTTTCATTTTTAAGTTGGTCTAAAGTCAGTTGCCAAAAAAGAAAAAGTTGGTCTAAAGTCTAAATAAAAGTCCTAGAAACGACTAGAAAGTTCTTAAAAAAAAAACTTATTTTTTTTAGAAAAATGAAAAACACAATGTAGGTGATCTTATCATATCACTAGCGCTGTTGCGTTCTTACAAAGGTACACGTCAGCAGACGAAAACGACGGCTCAGATTAACAATAAAGATAGATTTTCTTGTGAAATCACCAGCTCTAAAAAATATTTTGGGTAAATTTTTAATAAACACAATCATCTCCCCTATAATTTTAAAAATTATAATCACTTCTCTTTATTTTAAATTTATTATCAAAATTTTCTCTTGGAAATAATTTTTGTATAAAAATAACAAACTTGTCCTTAGATTTAGGGTTTAATTTTTTTTTTCAATACACCCATTAAAATAAAATAAAAAAATTTAAATACCATTTATTTGTAAAATTCTCTATTTTTTATTTTTATTAATAAGTAATTTTTTAAAATAAAAAATAAAAAAAAACTAGCTTTCTTAACCAATTTATCAATACTTCAAAATCCAAACTCTAGATTATCAAAACGCCTAAATTATCAAACTATAACCTCTTACAAGCAATATAACAAATATTTTGTGCCCGGTAGTTTAACAAAGTGGATCAACAATCTCAATCTCTAATCTAATCCTCTCATTCAATTCAATTATTATCAAAGCTAAAGTGGAATTGAAAGTGCAAGAATGTAAATGACATAAAGATCTACGTGAAAATCCGTACATAAAAAAAAAAAATCACAAGAGAGAAAGAACACTAATCAATAATGAAGTATATAAGACAACCTTCCTTCAACCTTAGCGAATTCATCACTCTCGTTGCTTTCGTCTTGATGTGAATTCATTTCAAACTTTCATTCATTTACTCTTAACTTATCCAAGCACTTCGAATTCACAAAATCTCTAACGTCCTCCACAATTGCCTTAAATCTCACAAAAACTTCAATCAACATACATTTTTTCAACTATTGAGAATCAATGAAACATTTTGATCAAATTGATTTCTAAAAGTTGTTTCTCAAGCTCATTTCTGTCTCTAGATAGCTCTCAAAGGAATTGGGGATATAATAATTTTTGGCTCAAAAAAAACTTAAATAAGTTATTTCAACTTACTTAGATCGATGCCTAATCACCACCTAATCGATCGGGAAAGTTATAACTACTTTTCAAAATATCCAATACTTGTCCACTCGATTAGGTGTCGACTACGTAATTCCTGGATGCTCGTGTGTTTTGGCTTCTACAACTCTCAATCTAAAAATTACACAGGACCCCTTGACATGCTAATTGAACTTCTAATTATTGTGCAAAGACCCCAAAATAGATGTATTCACATCTAAAAACACTTAATTGATAAAATAAAATCAAAACACAAAGATCAAGATTTGTCACCAAACTTTGACAAACTCTCCTATGGAAATTTCTAAGTCCTACAAAAATTAATTTAAATAGTATACTTTTTAAGCGCTTCTAATTAAAATGTACTTAAAAAATAATTTTTTGTGATTAAATGTTCTTAATCTAAACATACTTAAAAATAAACTTTGTTATTAATTATTTTTAAAGAGAAGGGAGAATGTTTGTTTATTCTAGTTGGTGTATTGAGAAAAAAATTGGGGGCCCTAAATATAAAGTCAAATCTTTTTATTTTTTTCAAAAAATTAGCTCTAGAATTTTTTTTTATAATAATTTTTTTAAAAAAATTATGCTATTTCAAAAAACTATAGGTAACTAACTGTATTTATGAGAAACCTCAGGGAGGTTAGTTGAATTTACCCTAATATTTTATAACATTATTATCTGGGACTTTCTCTATTTGATTCCAACCCTATACATATATAGATATGGATATCGCTTGGCCGCCTCTCATCACTCCTATTGCCCAACGAACAAACCCTAGCAACCTCTCTGTCTCGCTCACTACTTTATCTAGGTTCACCTCTTCAAGGCAGTTGAAGCTCGTGCTGTGCGATCGGTAAGTTCATCAGTACCTTGCGATGATTGCTTTCGTGTGTTTTTTGGTCGATTCTCTATGTTTGATTCGGTCGAATCTGGTCTAGTGATCGTAGATCTCATTTATGTCTATTGATAGATAATTAGATTTGGTACCGGATATTTGGTTTGTTGATTCAGAAAATATTGCGGAGATGATTGATAAGGAGAAATGATAGCGCTGTTGATATTTCTTTATTTTTAGAAACGTTTTTGATATTTCCTTATGGTTGGTTTGATAGTATTTATCCAAGTTCATGGCTTTTCAATCCAGTGATCATTGAGAACTGGAGGGCAATGAGGTCTCGCAATCAATTTCCTTTTGGGATTTCTTTTGATTTTTTTATAGTTCTGCTTCTATTCGATTGTTGGTTATTTGTGTCCAGTTCAGTTTGTATTATTTTACATCTGTTATAGCTCTAGTTTTGTACTAATTTGAACTGGTGGGGTATCGCAGAATTATTTTGTTTCCCAATAGTTTCTACTGTATTTTATCTAGCCTTAAGCAGTATTGTGATTTCTTTAGATATGCTTATGTTCCACTTGTCTCAGGGGAAAAATTAGATGAATAAAGAAAGCAAGATTGGATGCAATTTCTCTCTTTTGGAATGGTGGAAAAAATTCTTAAGGCTAAACCAAGTCGGGACTGTGGGGCTCGAGAAAACGACAAAACTGGTTTAATAATTTCTTATATTTTATAAGTAAGGGACAAGAG
>BRYE01000027.1:4755328-4757828 GCA_030159115.1 Actinidia arguta var. hypoleuca
GCAGGTTGCAGCATTGGCCGCTATTCTAGGTGGAGGATTAGCCCAATTCCAGTAACATACCTCGGGGCTCCCTTTGAAATCTCCATTTAAAGCTAAGGTAATTTGGGACAAGGTGGTGGAAAGGTTTTAGAGTTAGCTGGCAGAATGGAAAAGATAATATCTCCCGAAGGTGGCAACAGTCCTTATCAAGAGCATCTTGCAGCATTCCTACCTGTTTTATGCCCTTTCACACTATTTCTTTGTGTTGGTGGCGAGGAAACTGGGAAATTGCAGAGGTTTGGGGATCTGGGAAGGAGTTGTTGAAGCTTTATATCTTTTCGAGTCGGAAAGGGGGTGAAAGCAAAATTTTAGAGGCTTCGATGATGTGGTGATGAGTTCCAAGCTAGAGCTTTTATGTCTATTTTTTAGAGAGTTAGGGAAAAAGAGGTTTTTGTGGCTTACTATTTGAAGTCCCAATTAGATGGTGTTTTTTGGATGTTGCGCTTAGGAGGTCGCTTCAAGATTGGATACAGGGGCATTGGATAGGGAGAAGATTTATAGATCGCGAATTGAAGTGGTGTGCCATTTGTCATCCTTCTAAAGGGTATTGAAGAGACTTGAGGAGCGTTGTTTCCTTGGAAAGGTGTTTGGTCAGTGGGGGATCCCAACAAAGTCACTTTCTTTGCTTCGACGATGGCTCACGAGTAGATCCTAACAATCAATTTCTTTATTAGGAGGCGTTATATTATGGTGAATTGGAGTTATATATGTGCAGTTGCGATTGGGTATGGGTAATGGTGTCTTGAGTCTTGATTCTTTCGTAGATTTTGGGAATTTTCTTCATTTGTAATTAGAGTGGGCTGTTTTACTTGTTTGGCCCTTCTTTATGGTAGTTCATGGTTGTTACTCCTTTTCTGTACTTGGGTAGCATCCCCTTGATACATTCTTTTTTTGGAAAAAAAATACCTTTAGTTATCAAAAAATGATATTCAAGTGTTCATTTTACGTTGGATGGGTCTTATCTACAGTTTTTTACTCTTAAATGGTCAACAACCCTCCAAGAATGTGAGATGCCTACGGCAAAGTGAGGATTATATTCCTTATTAGGTTGGGAAAATGATTTCATACTGAATAAATAACTTGGTATCACCTTTCTATTCTATTTGTTTGGAATATTTGAATTAGGTATATGGAAGCATGTACGCATTCCCCCTCAAAATTCGTGTCATCTAACTGAACTATGAGAGCAGAGATATAGGAACGCTCAGTCTAGGTAATGGTGGGGTGGTGGCTATTCTCTGGCCGTGGTGACCAGAATTGAGGGAAGAAGGGAGAGGAGGAGGACGTTGGAATGGATCTAGATTGTGGTGGTGGCTAGGAGGAGAAGAGGATGAGAGAGAGGAAAGGGAGGTCTCAGTGGGTCTAGATAATTTTGGTTTGGTGGGTATTTGTGGTGACCTTAATTGAAAGCAATGGTGAGAAGTCACGTGAGTGGTTGTGGCTGTCAGATTTCATGGAATAGAAGAGAGTGGAAGGGAGGTTGCAGTTGCTGGTACTCGGTGGTTAAGGTAGTGGTTTATGGTGAGGAAGATGAGGTACGGGTGGTGGTTGATAGAAGGAGGCAGCGGTGGTTTAGGGAGGCTGGGGTGGCCATGGGTGTGGGAGGTGGGAGGTGACGGTGGGTAGCAGGTGGGGCAAAGAGAGAGTACGTGCTGGTGATGGCAGCATTACAGTAGCGGTGGCGGTGGTGGTGGCGGCTGGGGTGGTGCGGACAGTGACAGTGGGAGGGCCTGTGGAAGTGGGTGGGTTGGGTGAGATGAGAGTGGGGAGAGATGGAAAGGATAGTGGCAGTGCCAGTGGGTGGGTGGTGGAGGTGAGGGACTGTGTTTGGTACAAAAATGAAAAATGAACTGGTTTTAGAAGAATATTGCAAGGATGATTGGCTAAAATCAGTCTACGAAGTTCAATGTATTCATTTGAAGTAAGTTTAGATTTGATATCAAGATGTTTATATGAAAATCCAAGGGTGAATAAGTAATTTTAGGTATTCTATTAACTTCTTTAAGGTTACTGTCAGCATAGGGGAGGTAATGGGAAACAAAAAACAATGAAATGAATAGCAATCAAATTATTTGGAATTTTTGGTTTATTAATAATTATACTTATTTTAGGGTATAAATTTTGTAGATTTTTGTTTTCCAGTTCTTTCTCTCTCTGTTATTCTTACTCTTCTTTATCCTCTTTTCTTTACTACTGTGCTGCATCAGGAGGTGATATTATCGTACTTGGGGGGACAACTGTATTTGTTAAGAACCTCTTGGGGGGTCAATGTAATTTGTCATAAACTTCATGGGAGGTCAATGTAATTTACCCTAACATTTTACGATTTTGATTTCTTCTTTTTTCACCACTCAGATAATATAAGATCATCATGACTCGCTATAGCACTTTTAAGGGCAAGAATTTCTTTTATAATATCATGTAACACATGAAACATTAGAGAACAAGATGCTAAAAATGG
>BRYE01000027.1:4777828-4780328 GCA_030159115.1 Actinidia arguta var. hypoleuca
AAAAGTTGGAAAGTATAATTTATCCAAAACAATAGAACTCATTAGTAAACCAACCCGACTGACCGACCGACCGACATAGGGATGCCAATTCCGTTAAACCCGATGGGCCATGCTAAACCGGCCCTTTTAGCATGGGTTTTACCAGGGAGAGAGTTGTGAAACTGCTTCCATACCCAAATACCTGACCGAACTATATTTGATCCCCAATTAGGTTTGGTGGTCATATCCAATCCCCGCCGGAATTGGATATAACTATGGAGATGAAATTGTGTTTCGGGTATAGGTATAGAGAGAGGTCTCCGACCTATACCAGACCCGTCGTCATCCTACACTCACATTAACAAAACATATATATTTGAATTTCAATCAATAAACATTGAAAATTCAAACCATCCCAACAAATACTTAGACCGAAAAACAAAATCGTATATTAATTTGATAAATCGGTTTTAGGTACATTTAGCATCACTTATAAATATTTTTTTTGTGAAGTATTAAACAAATTCCTTTTCTATAACATTACTCTTAATTTCAATAAATTTTTTTGGATAAAATAGAGTTACCTTGCACTCAATATTTATGTGATTTCTAATATTGTATTATTTGGTTCTCTGTTTAAAAAGCTTGTCCTAGATTTTTCATGAAAATTTCCCAAATAACACCAATATGGTAAAGCATATGTTCTGGAAGACCACTTCAAAGAGTGGAAACCTACAAACCACTTTAAGCAATAACTTTATTATCACATTGATCGGACGGCAGAGAATTTTAGTTGAGTAATGGTGAAGCTCCCACCCTATGGCATCCCATCAGCCATAAGTGCAAGGGAAAAAAAAATTCCTACTCTAATAATATAGTTATAAAATGTTGAAATTATATTGATTCATCTCCCTAAGATTTTTTTGAAATTTAATAGTCATGTCTTGAAGTTATTTTTTATACTGCATACGCATTCGCTCCTCTAAAGATTGATCTTGTATTCGTGCTTGTCTACTAGACCAGTGAATGATTATCATCCTAGCATATAAGTGGTTAAGGCCAAGCACCACCTTTCATTTAAGACTCAGAACATGAAGCTATTAATGACACTGTGTAATAAGGTATGAACCTGATAGTACTGCTCACTAAGTCATATGCTCTGAGAATAGAGATGTAACAGCCGTAGATGAAGCCAAATTGAATTAATTAAGTAAATCTTGTGCTCTTGTATTTGATTGTTCTCGATTTTGTTTTCCTTTTCCATATTAATATATTCTAAATCACGTATTAGAGTTCCAATAATTCTTAACAGATGCTCAAGCACTAGTTCATGCCCAACCATCCAAAGACCTGGTGGCTTCTTTAAGCAATGCACTGTTTGCCAAAAGGGTAGGTTCCTGATTATCTAAAGACGAGTATAAAGCATTACCCTTTCACCAACTTTTGCTCAAGGGCATATGATTCCCCTCTCCCTTTGTGTTTTTTGCTCATGAAAATGTTCTGTATTTGCCACTATAGCTTTGTGTTGCTTAGCCCTGCCTATGGGACTCATAGATGGATTAGGTCTCGCCAATTGAAGTTTGGGTCCTACATATTTACAACATGCACATGCAATTGACTTCCATGACTACCTTATTATGTATAAAGTATTGGTATACGAACGTAAAAATTTTACAGAATTTTTAAACAGAATGACATTGCGATATGTGGACCTTTTATTTCAATACAAAACATTCCCAGTTCTACTTAGAATTTTAAAATTTCGATTATCTTATCATTCTAGTGTTATTTTTTTGTATAAAAATTCTAGTAAAATAACATTTTTTTGTGTATATAACCAAAGAAAGAGGCGCATTACACTATGTCTCTACCCCCCAAATGCCATGTTTTCTAACCAAACAACCCTTGCCTTTTGTACATTCATGCACCACCACCTCAATTAATTAAGGCAAAAACACCAAACTTCTCTCTGTCTCTCTCCATAGACAAGAACAATCAAGTGAGTGACTCCAAGTAGAAGATGTGGCCATACACAAATCAATTGGGCAGTCAAATTCTTCTCATGTTGCTTGTTCTCTTCCTATCAGTGAATGGTAATTCATCAAGGAAGCTTGATGAAAATCTAGAGCCACAGGCACCAAATGTGGGTATGAAGTGCATGACCTGCCCATGTGTAAATCCATGTCAGCTCCAGCCACCGCCCTCGCAGTATTGCTATCCAGTAGGACCACCGCCGCCGCCGCCGCCGAGGTTCGTTTACTTTACAGATCCACTAGCAGCCCTAGCACCACCACCACCACCACCACGGTTCAATTACTTTACGAGTCCACAGGGGAATTTGTATGCAACTGATCCATATAATCTGCCTATCTACGCCCACGGAGGAAGGAATGTTGTAAGTTTGCTGCTTTTTGTAGGGTGTGGTTTGTTACAAGTGTTGGTGGGGCTAGTGTAATTTAACCTGGGCAAAATTGTTTCAGAGTTAATTCCTCTAACTCTGGTCATTACGTTAATAGTCTTC
>BRYE01000027.1:4807828-4812828 GCA_030159115.1 Actinidia arguta var. hypoleuca
CGGAGCTATCCGACGGCCAAATTAGTGACCGGAAGTATATGTACAGAGAGAGTTTATATCTAAAATGAGCTAAAATTGCATACATTTGAGAGAGGAAAGGCTTATCAGAGCTTGATTCGGCGCGTGCCTGGACGTGCCAGCTGACATGTCAGTGAGTAGATGTATAACCCAATTATGCCCCTAAGGCATGTCTGGTACCTAACATATTATGTCGTCAACGTCTAGATTCAAGCGTGCAGGTGTCCGAGAAAACTTCAACGTGCAAGTTACCTTCTGACGTGCCCTTGGAATTACCACTAACCATTGTGTCTCGATCGAATTCTGACGCAAAGACCCTGTCGAAATTTTTATAGAGCGATAGAACGGAGACAATACTCACCCTATCTCGACCAAAACTGATACCTAATATTTTATCCCCTTACAAATGTGTTTGTTTATTTAGAAATAATTATTATGAATACAAAGATATTAATAAAATCTTATTCAAACGTTGAAATATAATAATTGCATTGAATTTTCTTTGTCTCCACCAACACCCTAGAGAATTTTCTTAGTAATTTGGTATTGTGAAACGAAAGTTTTTTTTTTTTTTTGACATTTCATGGGTATCTTCGGAATATGCTTTGAAGTAGCCCAATTTTGACCAAGAAAAAGGTCCCACTAGCTTTGTGAATGACTCTATTCACGTTTTACATATTGCTAAGCTTCTCAAGTTGTACCTAACCTACCTTTACACAATCAGTACCAAACCTTTAATTATTTTTTTTATTCTTGAGATTTTAACTTTTTTCATTTGTTGTTTTCTTCATTTCACTTTAGATCTCAACCAAACCAAATGCGTACATTAATCCACAAGTTGGCCAGGTGCAGGATAATTTAATTAAAAGGTCTACGTAACAAAATAGCATTCTAAAAGCCTAATTTTATGCTCACTTTATAAATGTGATTCGCATGCATAAGAAGCCATATATAATGGGTGGGATTAAATTAAGGACAAGAAACCTCGTGAAATGTTTGGTCTAGGTTCAACACCAGCGGGACCCCATGGTTGGGGCACGTAGTAGCCACCAGGAGCCTTATCTGGCTCCTTATGAATTTTTTGATTTGGACTTTGACTCTTGTTTGCGTGCTAGTCCATATGAGATTTTGTCATAAATGGATCCCTGCTAGTCCACCAAATTAGTTAGTCGAGCGGACCGAGTACTGCTTTATATATATATATATATATATAAATGGTATATGAAAGTTGGGCACTTATAACTGTACTTTGGCCACCTGTGAGTTCTTAGAGTACAAGTTTTGCTTGCATGATTCGTTAAAAGCAAGACCAAACAAGATATAATTAATTAAAAAAGAGCTATTGCAATTCTTTTCTTGTTCTTCAAGTGATTTCCCATGAAGGCTCTATCTACTTTTAATACCAAAGAGAGAAGTTTCATTTATTCCACTTTTGCTATCTTCACCACCTTTTTCTAAATGTTGGGGGATAGGGCTGCAAACGAGTCGAGTCGAGTCGAGTTTCGGTATGTTTAGAGTCGGCTCGTTAGAAATTTGTTTAGGCTCGAGCTCGAGCTCGAATGGAGCCTAAAATTCAAACTCGAACTCGGCTCGTTCTAAATCTTTGAAGCTCGAGGCTCGAGATCGAGCTCGAAATTTCTAAACCCTAAACTGTAGAGAGAGAATAGAGAGAAAAGATTAGATTGAAAGTTGAATGAAATTCTAATGTCTAAATTTTACCTTATATACTCCTGGCTCGCGAGCCTATTCGAGTCGAGCCATGACAAGCTCGGGCTCGGCTTATTTACAAAACGAGCCAAATATTTAAGTTCGGGCTCGTTTATTTACTTAATAAACCGAGCTTAAACGAGCCCTTACCGAGCCAAGCCTCAAGCCATTTACGAATGGCTCGTTCATTTGCAGCCCTACTGGGGGTTTGTTGGTTAGATTCATAATTCATTTGGAGTCCTTGTAATTTGAAGAATTCTTTGGCGGCTAATGAAGATAGTTAGTTCAATAAGGGCATTAAACATCTCCTATGATGTTGTTTCATTGGCCTGCGAACAGCACATTAGGATGTTGGTGTTGTGGATCATGCATGAAGGTATAATATGTCATGTTTGGGTATACGATATAAGTTACTAAGAATACATGTGATAACAGATTTTAAAGGTGGGATTTGACTATTAATTTTGTATTGCTCATTTTAATTATATTTTAGTGTAAAAATTAAACTATGAACCAATCCATTATGACTGTTAATCCTCAAAAATAAAGGATTAGAAATGCCATGAGGGTTTGTATTACTAATCCAATCTCATAGAACTGTTGGGGATTGAGATTAAATTGCTAATCCCTTAAATTAAAATTTATTATCAAATATGACCCACGATCATTAAGTCATAAATCTCAAAGATCTACTTGGGCACTTATTGAGCACTTGTGTACAAAATTCTGTGTTTGATTGAAGGAAATTAAAAGGAGAAAGATTTCAACATCCTCGTACTTTTACAGGGAATGAAGAGCCACGAACAATACCTTTCTATGGAAGTTTAGCCTATTTTATAAGGGTACCTTAAATGGAAAAACGCATTTTATCTAGCTAGGTTTGCAACTTAAACTGGGTCAATCCGACCAGAAAATCCATCCCAATCCAATAAATTTTAAAACTTAGGCAATATAAATTGGAACACAAGACCGGACTCGACAAAAAATTTTAAGCTTGAATCACAACGAGTTAAGTTTGGACTGAGAGTATTGCCGGATTGGATAATCCGTGCAGTACCCAAAACTCAGAGTTCAATTATGCTACATGTATAACTTTTGCAATAACCATTAGTAGGTCCCCACACTAGAGGCTCACTTTATGGATACGTGTCAGGTGATAATTGATGTGGAGTACCACATGGCTGCAAACTCATAAAGCACTGGATAAATTTCCCACCTCCACAACAAAATTAAATCATGTCTCGTGGGAGGTTAGATCAGTATCTTTTTTACAGATTTACTATTAGTCACTCTCCGTAATTCAAATCGTCATTTTGTAGGGTCTGTTAAGCATGTGATCGATATAAAAAATTAAATTGATCAGACAGTTATAATTATATGATCGAATAATATTTGTCTTATAATTTATTCAAAAAATCATAACTGTAGTTCATTTTTTTTAAAATAAATATGTCTATATTATGTGATTGCAGATTTTCGATCAATCTAACTTTTTGCATAGATAGTCAGCTCAATATAAAACCCTAATTTGAATTATAAAATAGACCTTAGATGAGCCCACCTTAAAGGCAATACGGACTCAAACCCAATCATACGATGATAGCAATATTACCATGTTAAACAATGAATGGGCTTTGCAGCGTTTGGATATGGCATTTATTCAGACAAATGGGCTCATTCCTCTGGCCCAATATCACTAGCTAAATACTTTCATGACTGGATATGTCTATTATGCCCTTCCTTCTTTGGCCAAGTTGGCCTGAATCTTTGTTCCGAACATTGAAACGACGAAGTTTAGGAGACCCATTTTCGGAATTTTTCATAAATGCCGGCAATAATTATCTTTAGCAGGATTTTCCTAAAATCTTTGGGGGGGGCGGGAATGCAGGAAGGCCATATTTGTTAGAGCTACCCAACCTTTTAGAGAGAGAAAAAAATAATTACTAATTTTCCCCTTATAAAAGCAAAATAATTTTACCTTGTTGCCATTAAATTTTAAAGTGTTTTATAACTTCTCCAAAATTCAAGCAATTTTACCTTCTCCATGAAATTTTTTTTAGAAAAAAAAATTGTCCCCTAATTAATGAGCTCAATGTTGTTAGTTTTATTGGCCCTTTCATAAAAAGTTAGATTAGACGTTCAGTTAAAATTAATGTTTAAAGTAGGAGACAAGTGAGGGCGATCGTCACCCTTACAATTTTTTAAAAGCTCTTTTATTGTACTTATATTTATATGATTGATTGCCACCAAACAATATATGTCTACTGCCTTTGTTGTTGTTTTTTTGTAAAAATAATTGAAATAATAACTTTTTTTTATTAATGTAGTAGCGGTCCTAGCGGAGATAGAAACTCATGTTGTACTTCATTATTTCATGTAAATTTTTTGTTAGAATAATATTTCGTAGCCCTAAATTAAAATCCCGACTCTGTTTCTAATTAAACCTTTAATTAGTTATATTTTTTTCTTTATATTATTTGCATTTGAGCGTGTATATATAGTATGTACATGATCCGTTATACACTTTGGATCCTTGCATTCCGCGATTTGTATAGCCGATTAGGCACGTGCGAAAAGTCAATGGGAACGAGTCATTAGTTCATGAACTACTAGGTCCCAATTTAGCCTAGTTTATTTTATTTTTTGTAATTGTTTTTGTCGTTTGATTAAAATTTTATATTTTTTTTATTCTTCTTGACAAAAGAAATCAAAAACGTACTAAAAATGTTATTCAATTTTCAGGAAAGAATACAATAAAGATAAATAAAAAATAAAAAAATCAGCTAATTTATCAACAATGATTTTTTTAATTTTTTTTCTTCTTTAGTGAACTTTTTCTTAAATTAAATGAAATTTGTAAAGTTTCAGCGTGCCATCATCAAGAGGAACAAAAAAAATATAAAATTTTCATTAAACAGTTAAAAAAATAATTTTTTGAATATCTAATTTAAAGGTGATAGAAATTGGGGGAATGGTGTATTACCTTTTTTTAATAAAATAAAATAAAACACAACGAAAAATGCATATTCTACCATCATAAGTGTTATTTTGGGGGCAGATTATATCCAAAAACATGATGGTTTTCTGTATGGGAATTTGAAATCATAAATTTATTAAAAATGGCCAAACTTGTTTTTTCCGTACATTAAATTCTAGTTTGGGTTATTTAAATTGGACACGGCTTCTATGAAGTTGTCATGTTTAAATTGCATTGTGTTTTTCAAGCATTTTGGATCCAATTTTGATGATCCAAACCGTTCTATAGTATACCATAT
>BRYE01000027.1:4852828-4855328 GCA_030159115.1 Actinidia arguta var. hypoleuca
TGAAATAAAAATTATGACAAATATTATACCACAGTTTCCAAAATAATTAAAAGTTGCAAAGCTATGTGAAGTCATTCTAATCCCCAAACTTGGACAAATTCTAACCACCATCACCATATTTTTAATCACTCCCATCTAAAAGAATCCTAGCCATCCCTAATTTTTGTGGGAAAAAAGTATTTGAAAACTATGTTTTATTGGTAACATAAGATTCCAATGGAGATATGACTGGAGATTTGTTTTATTAGTTTTCTCAAAACTATATTACTCTATTCTTATTTATCAATTTGTGTATTATACAAAATGTTGAATAGTCTTTTTATAAGTGTCAAGTGGCTTACGTTCATTATCTCTTTATATTAATTATGATGTGTGATAAAAAAAATATTTTTTTATTGAATTATAAAGTGTTGTAATTTTAAAGAGAAGGTAATTAAAATATCATGGAGACTATACTGAAGACAAAAGTAAAATAAAACCCTAAAAATGTATAGCCATAACAAAAAGAAAGAAAGAAAAGATAAATAAACGAATAGGATGGCGATGACAAAATCCCATAATAGATTTCGATGGATCTGTAATGGGAAATGCTACAATACCTTAATGTGTGGTTGAGACTGTGTCACTTCATTATTTTTTATTGGTTAAATCCATCATTTTGTTGTTCAATTAGATTAAAATAGAATTTAATAAAAAAATATTATAAAATTAATTTTTGATTTATAACATATCCACAAATTTTCATAAAATGTTTATGATTATAATCATAAAACTTCATAAATGAACCATAAAGATTCATAAAATTTACCAAACATACCCATATAATTCATAATAAATCAATGGGTGAAATACAATGACCTTCCCTGAAGTTTTCCTTTAATACACAAAGTACCCCTGACGTTTGAAAAATTACAATGGCCTCCCCTGAAGTTTAAAACTTGTAATAAATTTTTTCTAAAATACACTGATCACCCCTGAGATTTTGGTTTAATACATAAAACACACCTAAAATATACTGACCACCCTAGGGGTGCTTTGTGTATTAATCCAGATCTTTAGGGGTGGTCAATGTAATTTCTCAAACGTCAGAAGCATCTGATTAAATGCAAATCTCAGGGGAGGTCATTGTAATTTTTTAAATGTCAGGGTACTTTGTGTATTAACATGAACCCTCATGGGTGGTCAGTGTATTTCATCCTAAATCAATTCATAACAAAATATTTCATAACAATGACTACAAAAATTCATAACAAAACCAATAAAAGTTGTACTAAAATGGGTCTTTGAATTTTCCCTCATGTATTCGATGGATCTTTGTGTAACTCATTTGAATCTTGTGATTGTATTTATCCAGTCGACCGCTAGGCTATAACCAGGGGCGGACACAAGGGGCGGGCGGGAGCCACAGCCCCCCAAACATTTGGAGAAAAAAAATTTATTTTTATTTTTATTTTATATTTTTCTATTAGTTTTGACTATTTTGCTATTGATCTATTGAAACTGATCCCCTTAAACGTTTTTATCGAAAGATCCATTGAAAATGTATAATTTGCCCCCCTCCTCGGTAATTCCTGTCCGCCCCTGGCTGTAACACACAAATGACATGGGAATGCTGTCTCAAGGGATCCAAAAAACAGAGCCATTTCCAAACATTGGCCGAGAAGAAATAACCCATTCTAGTGTCGAAACATCTCTAAAAATGAGTTAAAGTACATTTCTGAAATAACCAAGCCTGCAATGGTAACTTTTTCACTCAAATCGGATGAAACGGTTAAAAACGGTGATTGGGTTTCCAAGGAACTTTTTTAAAAGATTTGAAAAAAAATAAAAGAGTACGGATTGAATTGTTTTACGGTTTCTTATGAAAGGAAGCTTTTAGGGATGAAAATTTTGCTCAAATTTGGTAACAAGAAACAGTTAGAATTGGAGTTGGATTGAATATTTAGCAAATGCTAGTTTTTTGTTCAAGTACTTTTGACTGTTTTTTTTTTATAGGTAGACTGTGTTCGGATTAAGGATTCAACGATTTAAATTTAATCTTTTTTTATATTTTTTTCTTTATTTTTAAATTCTTGGTCTAAATACAACTTTAAGCGCAACGCCTGACATTTTTTTACCACCAATTTGTTGATTAGCATCCATTGGAAATTGGTGACTGATAAAAAATTTTACAGACCGAGATCCTGCCGTTTCTAATTCTATCGAGGATTCGTAACATTTCAATGTTCAATCCTCCACCCAAAACAAAAAGCTCTTTTCTCAGTACAATTTTACAAAAACCACCCCCCAAATAGGGTACTTTTATCCCATTGTAGCCTTTGATCACCCGTTGGGAAAGTTCAAATCGAAGTCATTCCACATACTCAGAATAGGTTTGGGGTTGCCGTAGGTGCTGGGTAAATTTGATACGATAACTAATGAAAGAGAAATCCACCCGGCCAGAGGCAAAGACCGGATCAGGTATTCTAGAGAGAGATGGAGAGAGAGAGAGAGAGAGAGA
>BRYE01000027.1:4932828-4937828 GCA_030159115.1 Actinidia arguta var. hypoleuca
CATTTACACGCTTTTTCTATGTAAATGGAGAGAATCTGGGAAATGAAGGTAAATGGGAAGGCTTTTCCAATAGTTATTCTTATTTATTTTTTGGAAGGAAAATTACCAAACAGGCACGTGCATTTGGGATGGGTGAGTAAAGGGGTTGATATCATGTTTACATCTTGTACATATGTAATATACTGTAAACATACATGTAATTTGGGTCTCTTTTGTATCGGTTATTTTATTGGTTGTAGTAGGATACCCGGTACTATCTTGTACACGTGCAAATACCTGGTACTATCTTGATGGAATTATTTTCTTATAGTAACTTGGTTTTTGCAAAGCTATAAAATCCATGGATTACGAAACACCTGCTTTATTTTTCCCCTCTATTGTTATTGACTTGATTGGATGCACATAGTAGAAACTCATTGCTCCAATTGCATCAACAGAAGATGAAGGAGCATTCGGTAGCATAAGGGCACTGGCTATATTGACTACGTTCAGGTTTTCTTCCTTTCTTATTATTGTTCTTTACTTGGTACGTTGACGTATGCTCTTTTCAATCTTCCTTCTTGTTGTGCCTTCAACTTGAAGAAGAATCATTTCTGTTGCTGATGCTATTAATGTCTAGACACATGCATGACTACCACTGTAAGCCAGTGGCAACACAACTCATGAATGAGTGGTGTCACCCGGATCCACCTAACATGAAAATAGAAAAATAAAATTTTATATATAATTCCTAACTTTAGGCAAATATTTTTTAATTCTATCGATACGATCGTCTTTTGTATGCACAAACAAGTAAGAGATGGTTGAGCCAACAAAATTCAGAAAGTGCAGGAAGGGAAAGCTAAAGTTGTAAGGTATTGGATTGTCCCGTCTTTTTTCCCTTACCTACTTCTCGTTTTTACTTCTACTTAAATGACCAATCACGTGGACTGTTGGAATCCAAGAAGTTTAGTCAGTTAGGGAAAGACCAGTTTTAATCATGCAAATATGCCATATATCTACTGCGATATTTAGCTTTTTCTTTGTAAATTCTATAAGCTCAACATGTTGTTTAGCTGGCATCCGGAGAAAAGTACCATACTCTTTAGGCCAAAATTGATAGTTGTTGGTACTAGTGCTTAACACATCTCTATGATTACTAACGCATTCGCAAGATGCAACCACTAGATTACAGCCTTTGGTTGAGAATGGCTACAAGCTTGTTTCTGGTGGGATTGAGAACCACTTGCTGTTGGTGAATTTGAAGAATAGGGTAAAGTAGAAAATGGATCCAACCTTTCACAAGTCAGTAGAACTTCAATTCTTGAAAAACTGTTTAGGATATTGTCCAATTCCATCTAGTTACCATTTTTACACGACTCCTAAGGGTTTGACACAAGCATTCATTATTCAGGTCTATTGTATGACCTAATTTGTTACATGGACTCGTCTAAATCAGTGAAGTTCCCATGTCGGTCATACAATACTTGACTCAATTGGACATGCACTCATCTTAAGAAGTTGACTTAACTAAATAAATATTCGTAGACTCCCATTTTACAATTAAAATTCCTCAAGTTAGTTTGTAAATATCACTATACTGTAAAACAAATTATGAACGTGTTAAGAAAAATGAAATGTAGCTGTATCCTAGTGTACTTGGACATAAGAAATTGACTCAACTAAATAAATATTCGTAGACTCCCATTTTACAATTAAAATTCCTCAAGTTAGTTTGTAAATATCACTATACTGTAAAACAAATTATGAACGTGTTAAGAAAAATGAAATGTAGCCGTATCCTAGTGTACTTGGACATAAGAATTGTAGGAACAGTAACAAACTAGACACAGACATATACCCAGACTTGACACACATACAAGAGCACATTATGTTGCAAGAAGGCAAAGAAGTTTGTTAAAGAGGATCAAGTGATCCAATCTAAAAACAATTGGTTATAGGTGGAGTAGCATCTAAATTATATATGTTAAGCTTGGGTGACTTAAGTAAGCGATGTGGGAGTAACACTTTTAACACTCTCCCACACGTGCAACCTAGATACACGATGAGGTGACAACAACAACAACAACGAAAACGACTTGGCGGCGAAGACTTGGCCGACGCAACAGCCACCCAAGACCTAAATTTGATACCATGTTAGAAGTGTTAGTCCACATCGCTTAGTTAAGCTACCCAAACTTAGTACATATAATATAGAGGCTACGCCAATTGGTTTTAGGTTGGACACTTCGATCCTTTCTTTTTAGTTACTTTTTATTTCCAATCTTGCCAACTCTCCTAGTTAGTAGAAATTACAAGGTCCAATATTAATGCTGGACTACTAGTAGGTTCCATAGGAAGACACAATCAATGAAATGGGGCCAATAAATGGAAGGCAAAGAGAAGAAGAAAATATAGCTAAAGCAAGAGAACTGATTTATTTTTTCTGAATTTACATTTTTTCATTTTGTTTTTTTGGTCTCTACCAGATCTTGAAGAAACTGTGACTAGCGTGGCATTGAGAAACATTGTATAACCTTGTATAGTATAGAATATTTCAAGAAGAGATTGAGAATGAGGAATTGTTAGGAAGTGGGCTGTAATTGCGGAGAAGACATTGAAATACACGAGATGTAGTTATGGAAAGGTTCGAGAAGAGATCATTGAAGATGTAATATCTTTCTAAGGTGTGCGGGTAGTCTTATTTAAAGCATTCTGACCAAGACAACGTAATTTTTCCTTTCTTCACTATGACTATGTTTGTGGTTAGAAGGCTTGCAAAGTTGATGCTGGACTTATTGGGGCATTCTTTCTTGCTCGGCTAGTCTATCTTCTACGTGCGCATGTATATCACTTCTACATTTGCATGCATATCACTGCTTGTGACATGTGCACTCAACCTCGCTCGGTTTGGCCAATGGGTGTCCACATGAGTGCATTGCTTTAGTTTATGCTTATTGTTTAGTAATGTTCTAATGCTACTATGTCAGCCTCTTTAAGAGGCAGGACCTAGGATCCCTCTTAGGATTGGTGTCATGGTCATGGGGCACCTGATTAATTCAAGGGCCCTTTTGTGATACTTGGGTCTTGTGTTATGGTTGCTAGAGTTGAGGGCTCCTCAAGGTGTCTTGTAACTCTCGTCCTATTCCCCTCCTTGAACGACCTGCACTTTGGCCGGTTTAGAGAACGGGATCTTCACAAGAAGACACTCACTAGCTTGTACAAGACACATTGAGTTCCTGATAATCTTTGCAGCTAATGCATTGTAAGCTCTGGGGGTGGGGGGTGGCCCCCTAGTGGCCATTACTCCAAGTTATCGAGCCAGCCACATGTCTTTTGTTCTCACTTAGCACGTGACCCCTACTATATAAAGGACATTCCCTTCATGCATGCTCCTCCTCCATGTGTGCCCGCTGCACATGCCCTTTATCTTCAACCTTGGAGTTTTGTTTTGCAACCTATTCCTCTCTAACATGGTATCACAGCCAAGTCATGGGTGGCTTTTGCGTGTGTCAAAATCTTCTCCCAAAGGAGATGGTGAGGTGTGGTATGAACTCAACTTGGGCGGTGAGACGAGTGAGCCACCCAAGATTGGTTTTTAGGTTGTACCTCTCAATCCTCTCTAACAACAATGATAAGACTCCCATACCAAGTATGAAATGCTTCATTGCACCTTTTCACCCTAGAAAAAAAATCTATACACTCACCGGACCTGTTCCGGAGTTTATGAAATATACATATGCATATGAACTTATTTAATGTGTGTACATATATATATATATATATATATATATATATATATATATATATATATATATGTATATGTGTGTGTACATATACATATGTATATGTATATATGTACAAACAGTAAAAAAGTTCCCATTCCACTGCATTCAAGAAACTACTTTCACCAATTAAAAATTGTTGGCGATCTGATTTCCATCTTCTGCCTAGTTTTCTATTGTCAATTGCTTGTCTTTCACCATGAGCTGATTTGCAGGAGTTGGCGAGACTATCTCAAAAAATTAGGGAGAATATTTGGGTGCCACAAAGAAGTTCGAAAAAATAATAATAGGCAAAACGGAGATCAAAGGACTGGCTGCTACTGCTCTAGGATTGACTACACAAACAGCTGTATCAAAGTAATTTGACATTGGCTTGTTACGAATATGTTTGCTTGTCTGTCCTCTGGTGCATTTGGCTTTCCTTTTCCATAATCTTTTCATGGAACTCAATATAATACTCTAGGACCATGAAAATGCTACAGCTGAAAATGGGCCATGGGTGATTACATTGGATGCTCTAAGTTTCATGTATGTCATGCAACATGCTCAAAAGCCTAACTTTGAAAGAAAACTCTATCGTGCTTATCTAACCCGTGCTTATAGTGGAGATCTAGACAATACTGTCATAATTGACCAAATTTTGAAGGTCAGGTTGGAAAAGGCTATGCTGCTTGGCTACAATAATTTTGCTGAGGCATTGCTACTTATCATACTATGCCTGACTAATTATTTTTGTAAGATATGCATTCTTTCCCATTGGTTCACTCTGGTATTATCAGGTAAGCATGGCTACTAAAATGACAATTGTTGATAAAGCAGAGGAGCTCCTAGAAAATCTTCGAAGTGCTTCTTGGAATGCTGCTATCCAAGGTATTTTGTTCCATACCATTTCTTGATAAATTCCCATTTATATTGTAAATGACTTAATGAGTGGCCAGAGAAAAGTAGAAAGTTGAATGCCATATGATATTTGAAGCTTTAACTTGGATTTTATGTTAGGGTTTCATTTGGTCCATTGGTTTGTATATTGTTGTGTTTTCTTAGAATAAGTTTCAGTATTTTAACATTTTAAAAACACCCCCAAAAATTTTTACTTATAAATTTAGTAACATTTTCACATAGATGGCACCTAAAAACTAGACTAATATTGTTCACTGTTAGTTCATGGATAATTGTGTCACTTTTCCTTTAACGTCAAACTGTGTAACAATAGGGTTTTGTTATTTAAGGTTTAGG
>BRYE01000027.1:4957828-4962828 GCA_030159115.1 Actinidia arguta var. hypoleuca
ATTGTGAGTATTGAAAGGAAAATGATAATGGGTAAAATATATATAAAAATTTGTAAAAGTATATCGAAATATGTGCAATGTGTGCTAGAATTTTATTTTTTTTGACTTCATGTGTGTTTTCCGAGGGACTACTTTTGATCTAGACACTAAACTAGATGTTAAATTGTAATGCATTGATGGTTTGCTCAAAGTGATAATATTTGTTTTTTGCCGGGGATAATACCAAACTGTTAGGCTGTGTTTGGATTAAAGATTTGGTGGGAGAAAAGAAAAAATTAACATAAAAATGTCTAGAGAATCTAATTATTCGGGATCATTAAATTCCTTGATTTTTTTTTTCTCACACCAAATCTTTAATCCAAACACCGTCAGTAATTGTTGTTTTTATGATTTGCTTACAAACAAATCATTGGCTATGGCTATTAGAAATTCCGTTAACCACATGCAACGCAGAAATGCTTGTTGCTGTTGATTGTTAATTAGTGACAACCAGAGAAAAAAAATCCTATAATTTTGTATTTAAGAAATACACCCTACAGACCCATTTTACAAGGAAAAATGAATCTTTTGTATTGTTTATTTTCTTTGATATTGAAAATTTTGAAAAACAAATTCAAGACCACATTTCATTCCCCAGTGATCTCTCTACGTCCTTTGGTTCTTCGAAGCGAACCGGAGAATTAGATAAAACAAAACCCTATAAAGAACAGCCCACCCCAGCATTACAAGAACCTTTTTTCACTTCTCTGACTCGTGATCATTTTCTGTACTAACTGCTTCAAGATGCCGGTCCCCATCACGTCTTGTCCTACTTGTTTTTTCCCAAAACTCTGTTGTCTGAAACTGGGTCATCAAGAGCCCTTCATATGGGTATGTCATGGTTGAGATCTTGTTCATCCACTTCCAGTACGTTGGAATATCCTGGCTGTTCAAGAAATACCCACAAAACAAGAAGAAGAGAGTGGTAACAGCGATAACCGCCGTGTACTCTAGAATGTAGTTTGGCACGACTGAGCTCACGAAGACCACGAACGAGTTTGTCGAGAGGAGAGAGGTGTAGAGGACAATAAAGAAGTATGGGAAGGATCCGGGAGTCTCAAGGCTTTCCAGACGATGCCTGCATAGACACCGGCCCGGAGGGCGAGAAATGGGAGGTAGGTAATGAGGCCGGCTATGGTGTAGGAAGATGCGCGGTAGGCGTTGTGTGAGGTCTGACGGACGAAAATGAAGCGCTCTTGGATGAAAGCGGGGACAGCGTCGTTGGAGGTGTAGTAGCCAGGGGATGAGCTGCACAAAATCTTGAGTTTCATGAAGAAGCAACAAGTTATAAAACCAAGAACTACGACAGATGGAAAACTTTTTCCCATAATTTGGGAAAATACAAAAAAAAAAATTCCCAGAAAATATTTTCTTGGGTTTGGTTGTGATCCTGAATATCATCTTATTAGTTGTGATGTGTGGTGGTAGCAATGGTGATGGTGGTGGTATGGCTGCGGCAGCCCATTCGGCCCAAATGGAGGCCCACGTCCTTGGGAGGGCCCTGATACATGAGCTGGCCCCGGGCCAGGATGATGAGGTAGGCCAGGAGGAGTTGGATTCTGTAGGAGGGCTTGTGGATGGTGAGGATTACGATGGGGCCAGACCGATCTATGTCATGGACCTTTTCGATCACGCTGTGGGCGCTGGTGGAGTCCAAGCCAGACGCGGGCTCGTCCAGGAAGAGCAGTGATGGGCCATGGATAATGTCCACGCCGATTGAGACCTGACGACGCTTGCCACCAGATACTCCTCGAGTCCCTTCATCGCCGATGTAAGTGTTCCTAGTCGTCTACACTAGTAAAGAAATCACCATGTATGAGCAATGTGACAAAGGACATAGTGTTAGTTGAGTTGGTTTTCTTATTTGGTATTATTGTTCGTTTTCATTTTCGTTTTGTTTTCCAATTTTTTTTTTTTTTTTAAATAGTTCACCAAACAAGTTTCATATGTTTTTTTGAATGTAAAAACTGTGTTTGGATCATTTGAGGAATTTACCGAGGAGTTTGAAAATCCAGAGTTTTTCCTAAACCTTTGTCATGCTTTCATTGTTTCAATCAACTTGAGACGGAATGTGTTTCCAAAGAGAGACAGAGGTATCCTAAAGTGAGATGACAAAATGATCAAATTCTGGGAACTCTTCATCAGAATTAGGAAACAGTTGTCAAACAAGTTTTCAGTGGCTTAAAACGAAAACAATCCCAAACAGGAGTGCTAATTCCTAGAAATTTCGAAGGAAATGAGGACTGGGTTGGTGCATCACTTACTGATAAACCGAGCTGCTCGATGAGAGTCTCAACATGCTGCTTCTTATCAGACGTAGAAATCGATCCCAACCTAAAATCAGCTGCGAACATAAGCGTCTCATAAACCGTAAGCATCGGAAATAGCCTATCATTCTGCATAATATAAGCTGAAGTCCGCTTGATAAAGCTAGGAATTATATCCACCCCATCCATCGACACACTGCCCTTGAGGCTCCCACTAGCAATCCTCCCTGCCAACCCGTCCAAGAATGTCGACTTCCCTACCCCACTACTGCCGTGATGCACCCCTTTGGGGCGTACCCGGTGATTCTGTGAAGCAAGTCCACTTCTTGGTTCGCCAGTGTCCTATTCACCACCTTCTTTGTTCCCACGGTGTACGTGAGGTTGGAGAACTCCAGCCCACCCGTGAAGCTCATCGGCTTCCCTATGTCGATCACCGCATCACCACGATTGCCATTAGGCCGATGCATTTTGATGAGTTTTATGGATAAGTCTTTTTTGGGGTCTTCCCAAATTTGTGTTAGATGGGGTGGGGGGAATTAAAAAGGACGGAGGAGAGAGAAGAGGACTTTAACAGCACACCTTTGGAGGTAGTTACAAAGTTGTGATATGGTTGTCTTACATTGAAGAATCTGTTTTGGGGCTTGTTTGGATCGAAAAAGAAGAAATATCCTTCTTCATACTCTCTTCACAGCCAGCACCTTATGCAATTAGACAATTTCCTTGCATGTATGCTTCTAGAACGTTTTCTTTTCCATCTACTCGTAGTCTGATACGACGGATAAAGTGAAACTTGAGGTCTCAATTTCTCATATTTGAGAAGTTTTTTCATATCCTGATCGTTGACTGAGGTGGCCGACTATAGGTGATTGGGATCAAAGATACTGTGACAGTCCAGTCCCTCAAATTATATGTAATTATACTTTGTTAGTTAATTGTTTGTTAATTAGTGACTATATTATCCTATTCACAAGAAATTCGATTTTAATGAAGCTGTCTTAGTGTAAATATCATGATCAGCTTGTCCGGTATCATCAGTCTTTTCCCAAGATTTTTAGGAGGAACTGATGCAATCTTCCAATAGTTATTAATCCTGTGGACTGACTGTCTAGAAGCACTTTGAGATTGGCTGGAAAATATCACCACGAGAGAGAGAGAGAGAGAGAGGGGGGGGGGGGGGGGGGGGGGACAACTAAAAAACTAGCTAAATTTTTTTTTAGATTTTTCGCTTTTTAATCGTAAAGTGGGACAAAAAAAATCACCTGTTGTTTGGGGTAACAAAATAATTGGGTTATTTGAACTAATAAAATCACCATGAATAAATTCACCCCCAAAACACATATAATGTGACTTGAAGATTTGACTTAGAGATAACAAGATTTATATAAAAAAACATAGTATAGAGCCCTATTTCAATTCAGAACAACCATTATTATGGCTCATAATTTTCTAAATACAAGTGGCGAATCACACTTCATCTATTTTTTGTATACAATTTTATTTTTGCTAAAATGAGAAAATTATACGGTGTGATATAAGGCAGGCCACAAAAATTCAAATTAGGGTTGGTTTGCTCTAAAATATAGTAATTTTTTATTTCTTGTCAAAATCCCTTTTTTCGGCTTGTCAGAGGAATTAGAAAAATAAAAAATAAAATATAAACTAAAAAAAATTCATGTTATTCCAAGGATTCAAAGCCTTGGGTCCCCCCATTTAGGCCCTTGTTCTTATATTGTGAAAGTGGAAGGAAAAAAAAAGTGTTATCTTGCAGGTGCCCGCTTGCTCTCTCTGCAGCTTCAAGCAAAGGCGAAGAGTGAGCAATCTCATGGGATTCAAGGCATCAATCTCCACCACCAATTCGAGGCAGCTTCAAGCAAAGGCGAAGAGTGAGCAATCAAATCGATACTTCATGGTGTTAATTTTTAATATTTCATAGAATTGTGTTAGACAAAATTATATGAAAGCACATGAAATAACCTCCCAGAATCATTCATCAATCCTTATGCACATCACTTGGAAGTTGGGACTAGTTAGAGTGTTCAATTTACCTAAATTTGGTTTATTGGCTAACTAACAAAAGAATTAGTCGGCCAATGGGCTGGATGCCGAGTTATCAAAAAACAAACAAACTAAAATAGTGCTCTATTGTCTATGGTACTGTGATGCGATTATTGCCCCGAATTACCGGTGCAACATGATTCTATCATTCCACGTGCTAGGTACTAAGTTCCCGGTCTAGGACCGGGTACTAGGTTCTTTGATTTGTAGTGCTGCTTTTGAACCATGGATTTTATCTCCTGCTGTTTCAATGTAGTCCTCAAAAGCAATTCATAGTAGGTACATTGCTTGAATTCACCAACTTTAAAGCAGTCCTTTAGCTTACATTCAGAATCTTCCGTTTGGTTCTCTGTGGGTCTTAGCTGTTTCACAAGATTAAGACAGTAGATTCATATTCCATATTTTGGCACTTATGACCTCAATATTGACATTCTTTGCCTCGGAGTAGTCCTCTTTGGAAGTGCTCTTAAATCATTTAAAAGGCTTTGTAAGACAGTTAAAATGCTTGAGTTTGACCATGGACAGACATATACACCAAATCTCCTTGTCCGTTCCCTGATAAAACCTTACATTTTTTAAGTTGAGATTTGGCTTTTTTCTTACCTAATGCGCTCTTTATGTGGCTTCTGCTCAAGTTCT